>JAUTBT010084277.1:0-12428 GCA_032361225.1 Lepetodrilus schrolli | reverse complement strand
TCGCAGGTTTACTGCAACATTCAGCGCTACGGATGTTGCGGGTTTCCTCCTGCCCTAAACTGACATGTCGTGATATACGTGAAAGAATCTTGAAAGCGACTTAAAACCCCAATAAATACATAAATAAATAAATAACCTTATCTATGTTAACACAGCAAATTAAAATTGTTATTAAAGTGACTCAAACAGATGTGGCCAGTATAGTGGGATTTTACCTATGCCCGTTTTTATTATTAGTCATATGTAATATATAAGAGTTATATTTGCAAGAATATGCACTTTCGGGCATGAAATGCCACGTAAACCCATCGAAATAAATCCGTTTACCTGTCGATGATAAACAATTGATCGTTTTCAAAATGGTGCCTATTCATGGGGATTCCTTTCTATGTTAGTTACGTGGTTAGAAGAGTACGCTGCGATTGGTCAGTCATATAGTTGCGAGACCGGGTTCAGATGTCACGCACTCCCAACTCACCAGCAATTTATGTAAATAAACACATTGGCTGCCCAGAAAATGAGCTGATTTATCAATAACAGATCATTTTGAGGGAAATAAAACACTGTACATGGGGGTAGGATCAGCAGTTCTTTAGGTCAATAAAATATCAATTTTGTGTTTGAGTCACTTTAACTCCAATGATACTTAGTGTGCATTTAGATTTTATTGTACATACAAATATGATGAAATTGAATGCAAAACTATAGTTGACGGGAACTAGGTTTCACACTGTATTCTGTTATAATTGTGGCTTGGGCAATTGAAAATATAAAAAAGAAAATTAAAAAAAGATTTAATATTGCATCCAAAGATGATCTTGCCACTAAGTTGTGAAAAAAATAGAAATAATTGTCTACGGATATTAAACCCACAATTTATCTGAAGAAAAAAAAAATACAAGCTTTGAAAGATATCTTTTAGCATAATCAGTTAAATACTTGTACGCCATTTTGTATCTGGGGACAGTTTATGTCGTTTTGACATCGTTTTCAGGTTTCTTTTTATAGTTGATTTTCTTTTCTTATTGCGTGTGTTGCAGTTGCAAGCTGTTCCATCAACTGTTTTACCCCTCTTCTTGGAAGTAATTCGTTCACACAGTCCTCAAGGAATCACCATCACTGTTAAAGAGGTAGGATTCAAAGTATTGTATTGTCCGTCTATTCCAAAAGTTGTTGTGCTAGTAGTACTATAGTTAGTTCTCTGTTAGTTGTTATACATGGCTGTATGTAACAGAGGACTCAAACAGAGCCCGTGTAGTGTGCGCTCTGTTATGAGAGAATTATAGAAGTTATGAAATGGAGATTCACTCAGCCATGGCAATTATCTGAGAAAATCCGCTGATTTGTAGATTTATTTGCCCTGGACGTTGCTTGGTACCTGCAGCCCTCAGATCCTGGGCTTGTTTTCTGCTGAAATCACAATTGTCTGTTGCCATGTCTGTGTTAGTAATATTGGTGTATGTATATATGGGTGATAGATTACCATGTACATTTAAGCAACCATTTCATCATAATAATTCCTTCATTATGTTGTTTCAAGCAATAACACAGTAACACAAATAACACCAGTCATCAAACTCATTGATTGGCTATTGCATATCTGACCCTGAGAAATACCTGTATCTAAAAATAGTAAACTTGTACAGACCAATGCAAGCCTGCATATAGAAAGCTCTACATGTGATATATCAACAAAATGAAAACTCTACATGTGATATATCAACAAAATGAAAACTCAATATGTGATATATCAACAAAATGAAAACTCTACATGTGATATATCAACAAAATGAAAACTCTACATGTGATATATCAACAAAATGAAAGCTCTACATGTGATATATCAGTAAAATGATAGCTCTACATGTGATATATCAACAAAATCAAGGGATAAGGATTTCTCCCGATCTATATTGACGTTTTAATTCTTGACCCTGGTATGTAAGAATAATAATAATAATAATGTGTGCATTTATATTGTGCCAAATCCATGCTCATAGTGCTACAAACATTATTACCCTGTTCATTGGATCAGTGTGCTCTCACTTCCCTTATCTTCTCAACACCCTGGGGAGTTTACACCCCAAGCTGCCATTCAAGGCACTAGGTTACCATGTCCTGTCATCCTACCGTGTACCCATTTTCTGCTGTGTATAGGAGACCTAATCGCCCAGGGTTAGTGCTACGTTTAAAGAGGCACTGGACCTATGTTTTAGAGGATGTGTATCAAAGTATACCATCAATCATTCTAATCTGGGTGTCTGCGTGTTTCAGCCTGATGAAGCCGAAGAGGAGGACCGCTACATCCCAGACATACAGCTGGGTGACCTGCGCTCACAGATGCACGACATTCAGCAAGCACGGGAAGACCGGCGAAAAAAATGAAGATTCGAAAAGGATTTTATTTTTTATTTTTTTATACCAGATTCAGAAATATGATCTGTGACAACCAACCGGATATCACGTCAGTTGTGTAGAAAGTTTTCAAGTCTCCATAAGATTTTTTTTTACATCTTCATGCAAAATAGCGTTAGTGATGAAGTGTGTTTGTGTTTATTTCATATATGTATGTACATTGTATAAAAGGAATGAACTTGAATGTCGATAGTATGAGTTTTATGTGCAAGTATTGAGACTACAGACTAGTTCCTTAGATGCTTGTAAATATCATATAATTATGCAGTATTTCGAGATTCAATCCATCATTAATCTCCACACCGACATTCATAACAAGCATGTCAGGTGAAAATCAGTATAAAATGATAAATAACAAATTACCAAACATATAGTTTTATTATACAAATATAGGGTAAATTTGAGGTACAATTGCTCGTAGCAAACGTACAAGAAATACTTTCATTAACTTCAAAGAATAATGCATATATTTCTTTATGATAATTAAAAATACATTTAACATGTTAAATAGATACATAAATATATGTGAAGTTGGTAAGCTAAATTAACATTCATTCAGTGACTACTTCGAGATGGTATGTGGACACTACTGGTAACTACCCAGCTGTCAGTTAAACCTGAATGAGCCATATGAATGTATATCTTCCACCTATGCCGGTATAAATTGCTCCATATCTCTACTGTTCTACAGACCGATCCTAGCAGTATGAGAGTACCTCCATGTTAACAGATGATAGCGCTACGATTGTTCTATGGAACTGGAACCATTGGTTGCCTCCTGTTAGGTGAAGCTCCAAACACAAGCAGGTTGTCCTGAACTACACCACGGCAAAATGAATGACTTTGCTCTCTCCTTTTCCACCATCCTGAAATGAGAAGAATGTTTAATAATAATAAATACCTGATTCAAATTGTTCTCTATAGAGACTATTATCCATGAATGCTCCCATTTCCAACCAAAAGAACTTAACAGCACATGTTTAGCCAAGATTTTTTTTTTTACATTGAAAACAGCATGGGATCCTTTTTGATACTGATAGAAACTAAGAAAGTAAATTGAATATAAGTTTGCAACCATACCTCATTTTCTTCTGTGTGTTCATGTTCTGAAAAAGGCAATACAATTGGTAGCATAATAATACAATACATGTAATAGCATTGTTGTCAAACTTTTGTAAATTTATCAAATTATTAACACACAAACCTGTTATACGTGCGGGTAACTGAATTTCCAGATGTCTGAATTTAGCAAGAGTTGCCACCCTATTATTCATTTATCACAGATTGTAAACAGATTTTGCTACACCCATTATTTGATTATTTCTGTTAATTTGTGCATAATATTGACCGATATCGTTGGATCATATAAATGAACCACCAAATTTGTAGAAACACAAATTGAGAACTTTATCAGTATAATTCCTTGCGAGAATCCTATTACATGTCACATGTCTGTGCGACATGCTGTTTTTGGTCATTTTGGTGCCTTTATAGATCAGCTGCTCTAATTTTTTAGTTTCGACTATAAACGTATGAGTTACATATTAGTCTTACATATCTTAGTGGTTTTTTTGGCTATAGATATCAGGAAATACTTTGTTAGGCCTACATTTCAAAATTTTCAGGAGCATGCCACCCAAACCCCACTGGATAACGGGTTCGAAAAGTGTTAATTTTTAATTCAGTAGAACATTTTATTTCATTATGCTTACTGTAAAAGACTTATATTTCGCAGACGCAAATTTCGTGCAAATACTATAATTGACATATTCGCAGGAATTAAATTGCGTGCATTTGCAGTAAAAAACGCTGTCTCTCTATCTATCTGTTAAACAAACAGTCTACTATAGCAATTGTTGTTTTCTTATATGGCATGAACCTTCACAACATTTATCGTCCGGATATCTGAACATATTATACTAATTTGCCTATTTGGTTCCCGGTTCCCGGTTATCTGAGTCATTTTATATAGGAAAATATTGGTTCCCAGTAAAAACCATGCGGATAGCAATATCTGAAGTCCGAATAAACGGGGGTCAACTGTACTCAATTGCTTCCTAGTAAACAAGCATCCACCTTCCTAACTTTCCGACGCCAACTCAAAACTTATCTTTTCCATGAAGACTATGATTAAACTTCTGCTTCAACTACAGTCAAGTACTGTTGTTTTTTGTGTGTGCCTGTTAAAGCACCACTGAGCAGCATATGTTGGAAGATATTTGCGTTCTATAAATGCATTATTATTATTATTATCACTGAACTTGTGACATTCAAGTAGATTAGACATTTTTATATCATTTGAGATGTTATGTCATTCAAGATTTTTCCAAATTGTTACATTAGTCGTACCTTATTTAAAATTTAATTCTATGCATTTGTACATTGTAATTTAAGAAAATGTGTTGTTATTATCTTGTGTGTTGTATAAGTGATGTTTTTTATTTTTATTATATGTATCCTTTTTTTTTCTTAACTGAGACTGTACAATGTAAACAAATTGCCACTCAGATAATAACGTATATGCACAGCACATGTTTAATATGCAATAAATTGAATATTAAACAATCCAATTGTATGTACATTTTAACATAAAGGTTATATACCTTCACTAAAGCTCATACAAATAATAGAATCTTGTATTGTCGTCGCCTATGGGTGAGATATTCCCGCTGCGACGTAAAACAATAATAATACTAATAAACTTGTATTGTATTTACGATTGAAATATGTACATAACATGCTAAAAATATTTTTTAACCTATGAACCTTTACATGAAAATATGATTGAAAAAGTACATTTTTATTTCTTAAGGATTGTCTAAGTAAAGAACCTGAAGTAACACCCGATATTGTTCCAGAAATTTTGGGATTTGGTGATTGTATCAGGAAATGTGAGTATTTTATAATATATTGCAATAGACAGTAATAATAAGATCATTTACCCAAACCTGTATCTATGGATATGATATGAAATTATACATCAAATCCAGAGTAAAAAAAAATAAATACATAGCTAGATATCACTGCAATATTTGGTGATATTTGAAAATGTTCACCAATCTGTGTTATTATAGTTGCAAGATTTGTTTACCCCACATTTGAGTTAATATTCCCTGAATGTTAATAAAAGAATTTCTTTTCAGCGATTATTTTAGCTGTTCGACCTATTAGAGCCTAATAGAGTGTTTGAATTATTAGAGTAATTATGGTAGTATAGATGTTATATAACAAATATTGCGATTTTGTTCCAGATGTGTGCCACGTGGTTAGTGCCACATACCAGTCGATACCACGTGCCATGCTACGTGAACTGTTGGGAGGCATTTCAGGTGAGGGTCAACATAAAGGGTGCACCTCCTTAATGTCTGAACCGGCTCCGTGGCGTAATGGTTAGAGCATCGGCCCGGAGTGCGGAAGGTCGCGAGTTAGATCCCCGGTCGCGTCACACCAAAAGACGTCAAAATATGGTACTTGTTGTTGTTCCCCTGCTTGGCGCTGAGCATCAAAGGGGTAAAGCAAGGACTGGTCGGCTCAGAGTCGGTATACTGTGCCTGAGTGTGGTATCCATGTTCTATCTGCGGCATGTGATATTTCAAGCGAGCTAGCAATATGAAAACTGGTGGAAATCCAGACTAGTACAAGCAGTGCATATGCATGCAAGCCATGATGCGAGTGGAGTTGATGTGAAATGAGGCACAAAGATTGATTACCCTCGAGCATGCAGTCATGCACTTTATACATGTACTAGTTATTTATTATAATTTATTATATTATTATTATTCAGATGATGAAGTGTCCCAATGGGTGACTAAGTACGGCTGGGTTTCACAGGATGACAAACTGGTTTACATCATGAACCAGGAGGAAAGTGTCAAGACGAAGAACATCACAGAGAAAATCACATTTGATAGTAAGTGCACCTCTATGCCAGAATATTTTGGCTCGTACAATTTAGCAACACCAATACGTACGTACTTGAGAGCTATGGTTAGTACTCGAAAATTTAGCTGATGTATTGTGTACAAATTAGAATTAAAATTAGAATATGCCTGCCATATGGGTTTAAATTATTTAATTCTCTGTGGCATTGCTGTCTGTCAGTGCTCGCAGGTTTACTGTAATATTCAGAGCTACAGATGCTGCGGGTTTCCTATAAGTGAAAGAATCTTGAAAGCGGATCCAATTCCCAATTTATAATATTAACACCAAAAAAAATCCAGCAGGGAGAGGGTTAGCAATGTCATTTACTAAATTTTAAGCTACGAGTGAGAACATGATCACATTAAATGCATACAATCATGGTTTGCTGACATATTCCATGGTCAAACATATTTTTGCCTGGAAGTTTGTACATTTGATTGATTACACAAGCATATCAGACAACAAGCTAAATTTTCCACAGTTTTTTTTTGCAGTACAAACATGTACGGCCAGTGAATGTACTCTGCATTTGTAACTAAGAACTAGTCCCAAATGAGTATAATTATGTGATTGTATGCCCGAGTCGATCATTAAAATATAGCATTTATTTGTTGGATGTTATCCTACAAGAAAAGAAAGTACATAATTTAATACGGATGTTAATTTCACATTTTCAGGTGTCGCAGCCATCATGGCGAATTCCTTATGATGTCCTCAATCAATGTTTCCTCATGTCAATGTCATTCTCTGTTGATGGTAATAAAAATACAGGTAGATCTTTCTAGTTTTTTTATTTATTTTTTTTATTGTCAATCGTAAAACAAACATCACAAAGATGCCCCAATAGCTCGGTTTCCACAACATTGCGTGATCTGATGGTGTAGCATGCAGTGTTTGGAGTGGCAGGGTCCGCATCAGTCAATTATATCTGTCTACAGGATTATTGGACAATGTCCTGTATATTTTAATCAATCCAGATATCACTGAGTAATGTCTGGTAGATGGACTGACCACTCTTATTCTTGTATAATTGAGGAGCAAGGTGGCTCACAGTCACGTCACGTCACGTCACGTCCAAGCCTTGTAACATTGATGCCAACTTCTCGCGGTGAGCTTCATCAAAAGTTTCCTTGCAGTGAATGGTGAACTGATTCTCTGAAACATTTACAGACTGACATACATGCATATGTGATTTTAATTTTGATGATTGCGAAAATTTGGAAACTACACACTATGTTGATAGGTATACACAAATTCACTGGAAATTTGGGAATAACACTATGTTGATAATACATTTACAAGATTTTTTAAAACATCTTTTTGTGGGGACTAGTTTTGAGAATGTTTCAAAAAATGGTTTCAATTTTTATCTGCATTAAAATATTGGGGGATTTTGCCCTAATGCAATTTTGCCATGGAATGCTACTTTTCCCCTAAGCTCCTAAAGTTTAGCTTTCTTTTTTCCTTCAAGATAAAGTCATTTCTTACAAAATGCAACATCAAGAGGAAAATAAAATCACTGAAAATTGTCAGAATTGCTGTCAAACCTTTTCCCATTAAAATGGCAGCACAGATGGCTTTCTCCACATTTAGTGATGTAGTAGTCGTACTGGACATCTGACCGCTGGCTGTGAAGTGATACATTGGCCACCAGGTGTTCCTCTCCTCCCAGCATGCATGGATCACCACGAGGTTACTTGTCAACTTGCTGAAATAATATACTGAAGGTAAAATGTGAAGCAACACTGAATGTACCATCACCAGTTTTGAGGATATTTTAACAATTTGCAGATGGCGTTCTTGAAAAAAATAAAAATTTTTTAATGCGTCGATGATGTCAAGAAGCGGTTTGGAGCATATGTGGTTATACTCATTGAGTGAAATGTATGCAATTAATGTTTAATTTGTTGAAATGTTAACAAAATGAAATGGTAATAAATGTTTTCCTACAAGACACATTTTTCGCAAACATTTGCTGCATTATCGTTTTACTAGAAGTACAGCCTACTCTTCAACAGAACAAAACATGCTTACTTTTCATTTTAATCACATGAACCTGTCTTGATAGTGGCAAGTAACCCTCAAATATCACAGTTCTAAACGTTGTACATTCAAAATTACCTTGTTCCAAGAAATACTACAATACAAGTTATGCATCTGCCAACTGGTGTTGCTTTTAATGTTACCTTCAGTATGATAATTGCATTTATATAGCACATCATTCCCAATTGGCCTTTCTTAATACTTATTCATATGACCCTGCTCTATAAATAGATTATACCAAAATGAGGCAATCCCCGCAAGAGCAAGAAATGGCATCGCCACTTTGCTGTATACCGTTACGCGATGGTGATGCGATTAAAGACTTGCAGTTGTCCTTTCTCACTTTCCCGAAAGATGTTCATTTGTGGAAACGGTGGATTATGGCAATTAGAAGAGATTATATGTGACATGATCGTCAACTATTCAATACTTGGTACTTGCCTCAAAACGATTGGCAAAATTTCCATTTTCAAATTATTTTCTTTAAATTGGGGTTTTAAGTCGCTTTCAAGATTCTTTCACTTATATCACGACATGTCAGTTTAGGGCAGGAGGAAACCCGCAACATCCGTAGCTCTGAATGTTGCAGTAAACCTGCAAGCACTGGCTGGTACTGACATTGCCACTATACAGACATCGCATCCTATCAATATCACGTCAGAAAGGTAACTTTCACGAACAATAAACCTGCAAGAACCAACTGATACCAAAGATTGCATTGCTGGTCAGCATCGCCAGGAGAATCCTTCAACGACACGCAGTCCTGGACCTATATCTGTATTTACATACATAGGGAGAAAACTAGGTCAATTTAAAAATCTTGCTTTAAAACCATAAATTACAAACACTTACCTTTGGAAGCTTCACGATTATCTTCAATATTCTGCTCATTCTCCGATTCTATTTCCGGATTATCTTTTGTTTCGCTATCATTATCACTAGAGAGCTTTGTCAACATTGGTTTGTCCGCCTCTCTGGATGGCTTCGAGTCTGCACCGTCATGTTTGTCAGTCCCGTCGCGGTGAGCCGACGGACTGAAGCCAGTTTCATATTGCGGAGAGATCTTCTGGCCGCGCACGTCCAATGAATCCTCCGAAGCACTATTGTTGTCACCACAAACCCTGGAGTCGGACTCGTTTTTCGAAGAGCTTATGTAATTGCCGTCCTGCTGATCGTTCGTGACATTCCGAGGGTCCCTGCTGTTTTGAATTCGTGCCCTAGGGTCCCTACTCTGCAAAGTCACATTCGAATCACTCGAAGGTTCCCCTGAATCGGACACATTTTCCCTATTGTTCACATTGGAATAAACATCCCTAGAATTACAACTTCTAGGATCCCTGGAATCCACAGATTCACTTTTCTGGTTCCAATGGTCTCTTGGATCAGTTATCTGGTTTCGCGACATATCGAAATTTGGATTATGCTGATCCCTAGGATCCATTTTCTGGCTTCTCTGGTCCCTCGGATCCATGTTCTGATTTCTCTGGTCCCTCGGATCCATGTTCTGGTTTCTCGGATCCCCAAGGTCGTTGTTCGTGTTGGAATCACCCTGACAAATGTTCTGCGTCCTAGGGTCCCTCTGGTCCATCCCGCGAGGGTCTCTGGCATCCATGGAAATTCCCCTCGGATCCATTCCTGGAGGTGGTCCCCTTGGGTCCATACCAGGGGGTGGACAGCTGGTATCCATTCGGGGTGGGGGTCCCCGTGGATCCATCCCAGGCAGAGGCCCTCTGGGATTCATTCCAGGGGGAGGCCCTCTTAAGTCCATTCCAGGTGGTGGGCCTCTTGGACCAAAATGTCCCCTGGGGCCCATTCCTTGCATGTTCGGATCGAACGGTGGCCCTCCTTGACCCCTGGGGTCACGGTGGTCCATAGGGGGCATTCGTCCTCCTGGTCCTTGGTCCATCATCGGAGGTCCTCTGGGGTCATGAAAATTGGGCCCAGGTCCTCGGATATCCAAAATACCACCCGGTCCGGGGCCCCTGGGCCCTCGAAAGTCTCTGCGATCGGGACTGGACCCCGGTCCCATGAAGGGCCCCCTTGGGCCCATTCCCGGCATCCTGGGCCCTTGCATCCCAGGTGGGCCCTGGTTGGCTCCCTGGACCCCTACTCTGGCTACCACATCTGGAGGTGCGCCTCGGAGTATTGCACCAATCATGTTGAGCATGGGCTGGACCTGCGGGCCCTGCGGACCCTGCTGCTGGGCGGGAGCTGGAAGTACCATGGGTGGGCCAGAACCAGGAGCTTGAGGTGAAGAATTGGAGTCTTGGTAGAAGCCGCTAGGCCTGAAATATAACAAGATTTACATTCTGAAATAAATGCTTGGTTTAATTTGGAGGTTAGAGTCACTTTCAAGATTATTTAATTCATATGTTGAATGATTTCATGAGGGCTTTACATCGCAGTGGGATTATTTCACCAATATGTGACCACTGTGTAGAAGATTGATCGATTGATTTAATGCCTTACATCGCTGCAGGAATATTTCACCAATATGCGACGACAATAATGTTGAGGAATGTGATGGTCAAATTTAAAACCAAGACTTCACACATTTACAAACGGACTGTCAATTAGCAACTTTTGTTAAGACGACTTTCCATTCATTTCATTATCGATTGAAAATATCGAATTCGTAAGTGGTGAAGATTGGAAATGACTTGACGGAGAATGAATGAATGAATTATTGTTTTACGTCACAGCGGGAATATTTCATGCACAAGACCTGCACGTACCGGACAGATGGGGAGGATGGCAATGGTTTTCTCGGGCTTGCACCCTGACCAGGCGGGAATACTTCGATTTCAAACAGCGATGGAATCTTTCTGGGTGGCTCACCACCTTCCAACAGATGTCGGGGAGGTGAACCTGGAACAAGAAAATGCCTAAAATTAGCACCAATTCAAAATAATGCGTTTAATCCTTCCAATAAAATGCCATGTAATTATTTTTACAAAATTTTGTGACGAGCCAACATGAGAAATTTTTGTTGGCTTTTATTTTAGATGATGACTGGTACCAGTAGGTACTGACAGACCAAGGATGGATAACTTTCGTGAACATCGATGCTGCCCATCCCCACCCACCCCTTCCCAGAGATGGGATTTGAACCTGGCTCCGAAGTCCATCATTCTATCACTCGCTCTCATATCATGGACATTAATGCCAGGCACCTGGGAGTAAGATGGAACCCGTGACTATTGGCTCAGGGAGTAAGATGGAGCCCAGGACTGTTGGCTCAGAAGTAATGATCTACGACTGCAGTACAACTTGCTCAACTTACCAAGTAAACATGGCCGTGGTCTGTCCATCTCTTCATTGTGCATCATCTGGAAGATTTAATGGAAAAATCAAATATAGAATAGTTACAGGTAACTGGGCTTTTTATGTTTCGGGCCCAAATGAAAAAAACAATCCAAGCGAGATGCGAGACTGCAGTACATTAGTTGAGAATGAAGGACTACTTTATACATCATTATTGCTATTACTATTATTATTATTATAATTACAATTATTATCATCATTATTATTATTACTATTATTCTTATCACTACTATTATCCGACAGGCCAAATAAATAAACGGTCTCTGCGAGATAAAAATGAAACATTTAAAAAATCAAAAACATACCCTGTCAAGTAATGGACGTGTCTCGTCAGTCAATGGGTCGTGAGAAAACTTGCAGTTGTCGCCCTGGTAACAGTCTGCCCCCGTGTGGAAGTACTTGCATGGATATTCACGTGACAACAGTTAAGGTAAACACACAAAGACGTAACTAAAGAACCACTAACCATTCTGACAATTTCATTCCAACACCCACTCACCCTCCTGCACCATATCGGGATCAACATGGGTGGTACGTACCAAACACTTATGCATATCAGTGGGCAAGTATGTATTTTGTAATCAATCTACAACAGAATTATGAATAGACTTGCAAAGAATGAATCGCGTATTGCAATGTTATAAGAGTTTGGTTGGTTGATTTGGGGTTTAAAGCCACTTTCAAGATTGTTTCACTCACATCATGGCTTGCATGCATATGTACTG
>JAUTBT010084276.1:0-12429 GCA_032361225.1 Lepetodrilus schrolli | reverse complement strand
GCAGTACATATGCATGCAAGCCATGATGTGAGTGAAAAAATCTTGAAAGTGGCTTTAAACCCCAAATCAACCAACCACACCTCAGCTGAACAACAAAAGGATATTTTTGTGAATTCTATTTTCTCATCACAGTAGACACACTTTGAGCATATTATTATGACTAAACAATTGAAAATGCATAATTTAAATGCATATTTAAATAAATTGCTTGATAGTAATTAAATGACAGAAACAAAAACAAAAACATAAGACTTGGGTGTACGGACACTACATTTTAGTATTAATCATAGACTAATTCACAGTCCTTTTTCACATCAACCACCCATCTGTTGTATTTGAGTATGAGTGCTATGACACACAAATACATGATACATGTATTGGTTTCTAAAAATATGTACCAGTTTCGTTAGACTAGGTAGGGGTATGGACACTACCAACATATGGAGATGCTTAACAAGCCTTACCAACTTGTAACTATATCCTGTCTCCCCTTGTTTGGACATACCCTAAACTGCATTTTAGTAAGAAATATATTTCTTTTAAAGTAGATTTGTGGATTTCTGGACAAGTTTAGGAGAGATGCTGCTGAAATATCAAAAATGTGTAACATAGGGTGATGTTTATTGGTTTGGTTTGTGGAGAAATTTAAACAATTTCTCACTTCATCTTGATCTGCAAACATAACTTGACATGCTATTTCACACATGGAAATATTACAATTCTATGATTTGACATATCTTTGTGATGTATGTAACTCCTGAAAAAGGGAATATGTCAAGTGGCTGCTCGTAATGACCATAAATTATCATTTTGAAGACAAAAAATAGCCATAACTTCATCAAATATTATTTGATAATAAAACGTTTGTTTTGTTCTGCTCACCAAGATATTCTCTAATGGATACTCTGCTATACACCTCCATACATCTTATTTCTTCAGCAGAAGGAGCTTGTAACATTTCCCCTTTCCAAAGTGTACTCCTGATTGTGAAATAGCCAAATATCTATATCAGTGATTGTCTGAGTTGTCCTTAATTCGGCCATGGTCCAAGACTAAATGAAGATATCAATAGTCAGACATGGACAGTAGGAAAAAATTCTGTCTATCTCTATAATTTTCAGTAAATGAATTAAAGTCATTGCCATGATTACATGCATTCTAAATATGGTATACCCCATACATATGTGGTATTATTCTAAAATGAGAATACAATTCTGAAAGATCTAAAAAAATGTCCAAAACTATCTAGAGCCTCGAGCTTTCAGCATGATAAACACTGATAAGTGTTAAAATGTGTCTGAAGCTGTATTGAGTTTGAACTAAACAAGAATGTAGCTTAATAGTGAATCATACCATTTACACATTGAAACATGTGATTTCAGAAATCTGACACGTGAAATGAAGGATGATACAGTGCTGTTTGTGATGGGAGATCACGGGATGACGAGGACGGGCGACCACGGTGGCGACAGTCGGGACGAACTGGAGGCAGGACTCTTCGTGTACAGTCCAGCTCAACTCGCGTCCACCGACTACGACCCGGTACAGCACTACACGCACCACCACACTGGCTTGCCAACATTCTCGTTTTGTTGGCTGACTGTCATGATGACTTTTGCAAACTCCAGCTATTTACAATTCAGATCGGGCAGACTCGCACGTGCACATTGAGCGTTTTTGCCTGTTTTTGTATTTCGGACACCCCCCCCCCCCCCCCCTCTTCATAAAATAATACTCAAAAACATTTAGTGATATATTAACATATTTTTTTAATTATTGGTGCAGTTATAGGTCTTACAAAATAAGAAATTGAAGTATTTTTGTTTGTCATGTATTGAGTACATTTTATTAATTGAACCAGACTGGGGCCTCCCACATAGAAATGGGGACATAACGTACAAGTGGCAAAAGGTCTGGTACCCAGTTTGAGTACTGTATATAGTTCAACTAAAGTGATGTCAAAAGGTCACAATGGTTACCATGGTTCAACCAGCCTAGAGAGGATGGTTGAACCATAGTAGAATCTTGGTTGAATTATCGGTAAAATTCGCATCGCATTATCTGAATGACATCCACAGATTCAAGTTTGTGTCTCAAATACCATTTTTATCTCACTGAGTGGAGTGGGAGTCGAATATTTTCACTGGATTTAGTATTGGATTTATGTAATAAATGCGTATATTTTATTTCGAGATGTCGTGAAGTTGATGTTTTCTGGTAACTATAGTTGAACTATAGTTCGGTGATCAAAGTCGCCCCTATTAAATCATTTTTGTTTTACTTTGCTTTGCAGAACACACTGTCAACTGTGGCCCAGACAGACTTTGTTCCAACTCTGTCTCTGCTGATGGGCGTTCCTATTCCATTCTCCAACCTGGGGATGGTCATCCGCGACCTCTTCACCTACTGCTCTTGGTGGAAGACTGGCTCCAGCGAGGTGAAGCAGACGTACCATGCAGTGAAAACTCTCCGGCTCAATGCTCACCAGGTGGACACATACATCCGCACATACTCCTCCGTGTCTGCAGACTTCCCTGAACACAGATTCCGCCAACTGGAAGAGCTGCTGGACCACGCCGAGAACGACCTTCAGAGTCTCCTGACCTCTATGGTGCAGGAAGGGGAAACCCCGAACATTCTAAACAGGTTCCGTGTCCTAGAGGAACACTACACCCAGTTCATCACCGAGGTCCGAGAGATCTGTCGAGGAGTTTGGGCAAAGTTCGACGTTGCGTCAATCTTAATTGGGATTCTCACCATGACCATAGGTCTTGCCGTAAACGTCATCGTTCTTCTATGTCTGTCAAGAGATGGGGCACCCTCCTGGTTTCCTGTCACCATAGCCATTACCTCTGCGTCTGCTTATCTTGTGTACGCCATAGTGCAGACGGTGTACCTATCCGAGTTTGTAAACCCAATGATGCTGTTCATCTTTGGAGCTGTGCTACTTCTGACATTGTGTGTGTTGATTAAAAAATTGCTGTCTACAGGAAACCAAGAAAAATCAACTCGGAAACCTACAAATGTTTTTCAACTTTCCGATATTTTTGCGAGCATTGTTTGTCTTCTTTATGTTTGCGTGTACTTCTCAAACAGTTTTGTTGTTATGGAAGACAGTATAACCTTGTTCTTCAGTCAGACTATGATATGGATCTTTGGCTTGAAAGCACTGAGTAACAATTTATCAAAGCAGGTCATCACTACTCATAAAGAGATAACTGGCAGGCATGGGAAATCTAAAAGCAGTAGGAATGTATTTCATGTTTTATCACTTCCAGCGACGTCAATACTTTTAGTGACAACAGCTTGCAGTCTTTGTCTACGATTGTCTGCTCCATTGCGTGCATGCCGTGAAGAACAGTGGTTGTGTAACAATACCATTTTCATGGTACCTCTGGCTAGTCTCGGAGTTGAATCTCAGACTTACAGAAATGTTCGTTATTTTTTCAGCATTGCCTGTTTGGCCATATTCGTTCTCTTGATTCGACACTGGATGAAATACTACGGTAACCTAAATGGTTACTCTCCAGCAGTATTGTGCACAAAATTTGCTTACCCGTTTGCTGCAGTTTGTTGTGGGCTTCACTGGGCAGCTCAAGGCATGCCACCACAAATACTGGATTCTCTCCCATGGTGGCAGCAGATCCTCCTTGCACAGTTGGTGTACATTTCACTGTTCATCTCCTTCATCATTTTCATACTCGAGCCTCTCACTGTATACAAACAACCGTCGCCACAAGACAACCCTATCGCAGTTCCCTACGGAGAGTTCCAAGGTCCGCAAGCAATTCCCAGACTTTACCGCCAGCTTCGGCAGTCGTGGAGCACCGACATTGAGGAGAAACCACCAGTCGTGTACGGACTGGGCTCAGTCTACACAGCAAGTATACTCCAGTCAGTGCTTGCGATAGGTCTGCTGTTGGCACTGTTGCTAGGAGATGGCTTGGCACCCAGTTTGCTGCTGGCTATTTTGGTGCTGTACTTCCTGTTGGAGATCCATGGAAGTATACTTCACCCAGATGATAATTCAGGTAATTTCTACCATTATTTGAATTCAGGTGTATACAATGGATAGCTTGTTGCATGTGAATTTAGTAATTTTCATTAACCTTATTTGGTAAAGCACATGAATATGGTGTATTTTTCATACATTAGTTATATATTTCATATATTGCATATTATTATACAAGTTATATTGGTTGTTTTTGTAGCTATGTATTAATGATTTTTTGTACCCAATTAAAATTTTCAATGCTTTTTTTCCAGAGAATATGCAACTCGTCCCTTGGTCATTATTGGTCACCCATTGTCTACTCATGTCCACCTTCTTCTTCGCAACTGGTCATCAAGCAACTGTTCCTTCCATCAAATTTGAAACGGCATTCACTGGTTTCCATGGCGACTTCAAGTACAACATGATTCCAGCTATACTAATAACACTCAACACATTTTCATCGCAAATATTCTTTGTAGTTATCTCCCCCTTGTTAATGTTCTGGCCGCTCCTAGGGGGAGTGCTGTCCCACATCATGAGGCCTGTGTCCAAATTGGAGAAACATTGGAGGGGAGACTTTGTGGCCTATGATGACAGGGCATCTTTTCAGCGGAACATGGTTAGACTTGTATTTGGGTTCATGTTATTCTCAGCAATGAAGGTGAGAGGAAACCAGTTTTGGACAGTTTTGTGAATTTTCCACTTTTGATCAAACTTTAATTAAATTTGGGCTCATTATCTTGGCAAGTTCATCATAATAATTTAGAACCAGCAACACAACCAAATCAAATCTGCAATAAGCAGTACCTTTTGATGAAATGTATTGTGATATATGTGTCGGTACAAATTCGATCATAATAGAAACCCAATTCTTAAGTAAATCTATTGTGGGGGTAAAAAAATAAAGTGGTTACTGCTCAAACACACACACCTCTATTTGTATTTTGTGGGAAAGGCCAACTATAAGCTTTAAAGACACACATTAATTAGTACTAATTAGCGATTTCATCGATATAAAAGTTCCATATTTGGAACAAAATGGAAAACAGAGAGTATTATGGCCTGGTTCAGAATCGCCAATTGAAGAAGAAATCAAATGTGAGAAAATCCACTTAAGAGGTCAAAGCACTAGTTAGTGATAATTAGCCATTAAGCGTAAACCTAATTAAATTACTAACTACTAATTGATTTACAACTTACGCTAGGTCAAGTTTCATTACATATAGTAATTATATTCTACAAAGTGTCATCTATCTGTTAACACCAATATCATGTTCATATCTTAGTCGCTAATGTATACTAGACATATGCATAAAATGTTATATAACATATATTTGTTTATGGAAATGTTCTACCATAATATGGCTCTGTGTTATCTTCTAAAAAGTATAGGTAAATAGATTTACAATGTCATAATCTTTCTCGGTCAGCATCAGTTATTCTTCAAGAGTTATTTATACTGAATTGTATTTGATAACATTATTCGTGTGTGAATCTCCTAATGCTCATCTAAAATAATAGTATTTGACACTTCTTGACTGATAATCTAAATATCTTGTTCCTTCATGTTAAAGATGGCTATTTCGTTCCTTCACATTAAAGATGGCTATTTTCAGGTGCTGGGATCTATGTGTGCGGCCGGTCTCCACAGACGCCATCTGATGGTGTGGAAAATATTTGCCCCACGCTTTGTATTTGAAGGAGCAGCCATGTTTGTTACTTTTGCAGCAGTGACTGTGGTGTATTTGCTAGTGATCAGAGTAGACAAAGCCATCCATAGATATGCCACCAGAGTGTTGCACAAATATGAGTAAATATATCAGAATTTGAGTGCTGGACAAAAGGCAAAATGATGTAATGTAATTCACCATGTCTATCCACCTATTGGTATGTTAATAGACCCAATTGCTCAGGGTAGTATATCAATGGGCCCAATTGCCCAGGACCAATAGCTCATGTTTCAGGAGGCAATGGGCCCCAGGTTTTAGATAATGCTGGGGCAGTACAGCTGCTAATTATACATGATCTGCAGCAGGTAATGTTCTGGGTAAATCTTTATAGTGACAATATAAATATCCTCAGATTATTCTATTAAGTATCAAGTATTATGACTGATGACATAATGCTAGTAACCTGAACAATGTAGACAGATTTATATGCCAAATATCCCAGTCCTTAATGGATAACAATTGTATTAAAACTTTTATTTATGAGCTTTATCATGATAGTTTCATAAGATCATACTAATCAGTTTAATGTTTCTTATTTTACATCAAGTGTATTATTCTCGAAAAAATCGTATTAAACTTCTATAAGTAACCAGTCTGTCGCCTTCCATTGTATTTGTAGATCAATGTAGGTACTGCCACCATTTTGTGCCAGACGTTAAGCATCGACACTTTAAGACACTTAAAAACTGCCTGCAGTATTTCAGCAATTACAATGACACCATGAAGGGCATCTGAAGCCTCCAGCAGGGTAAATGCATATTTCATCTTTACTGAACATGCCAGGTTCAAAGACCAACATTAGAACGCTATACAACACACCGATGTTCGCCAGATGCGAGTGAAAATATCTTGAAAGTGGCCTTTAACCACAAAGTAATGATAGGATGTCACATGCCATCTCATCTCTATAACTGCAGTGATCATCCTAGGTTCACAAGTACCAACTGGTGCTTGGAGGTATGGTGCAACGTTCAGCACTATGGGTGTTGCCGATTTTATTCCTGTTGTATGGGGAGAATTAATCTTGAAACCAGAACTGTTGCTCAGAGCACCGTTGTTCATAACGGTTGCAGTTACAATTGATTGTTGTAGGAACCCCTTTCATCACTACAATCATTTTAGCTAGCCATATAAGTATTGTAGTCATAATAGTGTTTCGTGCACTAGTAGTAGTAGTAGTAGCAGCAGCAGCAGCAGCCTAAATTTGAAGCCAGCTCCGTGGCGTAATGGTTAGAGCGTCGGCCCAGAGCGGAAGGTTGCAGGTTCGATCCCCGGACGCGTCACACCAAAAGATGGTACTTGTTGTTCCCCTGCTTGGCGCTCAGCATTAATGGGGTAAAGCAAGGACTGGTCGGCTCGGAATCGGTATACTGTGTCTGAGTGGGGCATCCATGTTCTATCTGTGGCATGTGATATTCCAAGTGAGCTAGCACTATAAAAACTGGTGGAAATCCAGAATAGTACAAGCAGTACGCATGCAAGCCATGATGCGAATGAAACAATCTTGAAAGTGGCGTTAAACCCCAAATCAACCAACCAACCCTAAATTTGACTTGCAACAATCGATTGTAGCTACAATTGTTTCGGGCACATTGTTCATCGATATCATCGTCATTAAAACATTTAAAGAAAACATTACATTTGATTTTTCAACTATCAAGTATGTGTAAACCTAACAAAATACCTGTGAACTTGGGCCCCGAGATGTAGTTTATTATCCAAAAAGAGCATTAATTGAAGGTTAACGAAATTACCCATTTGATTGGAATTTCCCCAAGCTACTCTAGAGACATTGTACAGTTATCACATTGATACGACCACTTGTCAGTTTTGCCATATATCACAGTTGTCACAGGTTTTACTCATGATCACTGAAATAACTGTCGAAAACAACTCGGTACACTTCAACAAAAGTTACAAAAAGATATCAAACTTTATATAAGTTATCTTATTACAGGTTTCAGTTCACACACAAAATTTCAGTACAGTATAATAAATCTACAAAGCAGTACACATGAAAGAAGTGCATGTGCTGGATGACTATGGAATTTTGTACAGAAATTCCCCATCATCGTCGTACACATAATTGCCTTTCTGATACAGTTCTCCCTTCTTCCTGATGGCTGCTGGGATGTCCAGTTTGTTCAGGTTCTCGTCCGTCTTTCCCAGAGGATACTGATAGCCAGACTTGTAGTCGTACAGATACGCCACCTCACTAGAGTCGCCGGCAGACTTCTCGTATCTCACTTTGGACAACACAGACTGTCTTTCATCCCGAAACTTCTGGGAATGATCCTGAGTTTGCGAAAATATCTCGTCTTCTTTTTCATTTCTGTGTGCTTCGCTCGGCATCTCAGTTTGGGAGTTTTCGCCAGCTGGTTCATCGATGCGTCCAGTGTCGAACATACCCAGTTTTTCCAGTTGGTAGCTGCTCAGATTTATGTTTTGTAATGTTCCACCACTCTTGAGGCCTTGCACTAGTCTCCTTTCCTTACGAGATACACTATTCATTTGGCTGTGGCCCGTTTCAGTGAAATGGTTACTGCAAGGATTATTTTCGTTGTACGATACTCGGCTTGGATGGACTTCATGCGTCTGTACGCCACCTATATCAAAACCATCTAATTGTGATATTTCAGTAAGGAGAGATTTATCGTTGGGGTTATTAATAAACTTCTGTTTTGAATCCTGCATTTCTGGTTTCTGGTTTTCGTTATTGACATAATCTTTGACAATGGATTCAAACATTCCTACAATCTTCTTTTCTCGGTTTTCGAGTGGATCAGTTTTTTTTAGTGGAACCACTATATTATCTAAACCTCCTGCATTTAACATGATAGGTAGTTTTCCCTTGGACAGTATTTCTTTCATTGTGTTTTCAAGTGGACCACCGATATCTAAATCACTGTTATTTTCCTGTAAATACAGTTTTACAGCTTTCCAATTTTTTCGCACTTGCATGTCATGCCTGGCAACCTCTCCCTCATTTCTAAAATAGTTTGAGTTGAGAACACTCTTCACACCCTGTTCAGATATTGGAAAACTTTGGGCCAGTTTGGCCACGCTCCATTCAATGGGGTCTTTGGCATGGAGGTGGCGGATCTGTTCTTTTGCAGTCCAAGAGAGGAGATTCAACTCTGGTTCCTTCTGAAAATATTTCCTGTGAATGATTTTCTTCTTCACCCAGGCTCTGTGTTCTGTCTCCATTCTGAAAGTGAAATAGGCATAATAACATTTAAATATCAACATGCTAACAAATGAGTTTCATGCACATTTAATCATATATATAGTCCTATACTTATAATTCGTGAATGAATATAATTATAGAATATACCATAGGATTCAGAAATAACTTATCAATAAACACTGATAAATGTTAACCAATTCTTACAATTATATACGGTCATAGAAATTATGGTGTGTAACCCACATGATACTATAACATGCGCGTTATGGCTTTGGCTGTAGTACATGCCAGCATCAAATGGCTCAGATAATGACGTTGGTAGAGAAAATAATAATGTCTCCCAATGTCCAAAGACCAATAATTATGAACATATCACAGCAAGAATGCTTTCCCAAGACTCCAACTGGATGTATGATGTTTCACAGCCAATCCATAGTCAGTTCAAGCCCAAGAATTATTTGAGAGCCACTTTTGGCCCCCAAACCAGATGACTTGATATTATGCTAATGTACCACACTACCCAGATTTGGCCTCCATTCTGTGCCCTACCTCCAACTGAATTGAAAAAGTTGATAACTGTTGTCAAACATTTATATAATATAAGAAATGTGATGTCACAATTACATGTGTAGCAATTGGTATCTGGATAAGTAGTCAAGATATTTCTAGATTTTTTAGCTGGAGAAAAATAAAATCATACTCATCGGGGAAAGATAATTGTATCGGAATATACCAGCTTTCGTACGGCTTACTAAAATGCTACTTCCGCTTCCAAAACTCAAAGAATCAGATATTTTTGACGTCCAACACTTCCCTTGTTATATAACGCAGAACTTGGATAAATGTCATCAGGAAACTTGTGCTCCGGAATAGTTGCCAAACAATTTCTAAAAATCTTCGAATTTTGTTCCAACTTGATCTCCATAAATAGACATTTTTCCAGTTACCAAGGAAAGTGGTATACGTCATTTGCATGTTTGCCTAAGTGACTTCGCTTGGGGCTGTGTCTTGTTAAATTTAATTGTGGAAATAGCAATTTATTTTTTTAATAAAAAGACAAGGAAGTGAGTGTTCTTTACGTTTAACATTAGAATTTCAGTACAATCGTCAATAGTTCACTGCACCTTGCCTCAAACCGTAAAAGCATACAATCACAGATTAAGTTGTCATTTCGGACCAAATTGGAGTTAAAAATGCAAAGCACATGAATTTAGCATACATATAATCATTTTTGTGCCTCCAAATATCTTTTCGCTTCTGTAGGATAGGTAATTAGTGGCCTTTGACTGATTAGTGGCATTTGACCTCCTGAAAGATGATCTTGCCACTTTAGCCCTCTCCCTGCTAAATTAGGCACAGACATGGCTCTTTATGGCATATCTGGTTGCCTCCAGCATGGAGATGGTTAATAGAACACAAAATAAACAGTGACAAAGGTACGAAACCGAAGGTAGATGTAGATAGATATAAGAAGAGAGACCTGTCATTATCCATTGTGTTATCAACGTTTGTTTCAAGTTCCGATTCCGTATAAATGTCGGAACTTTCGATTTCATCATCGTCTTTGATACGAAAATCTTGGGAATCGTTTGAATTAAATGGTTGTCTCGTTTGTCGTGGACGAAATCGGACTGGAGCAACACATGCAACTCTCGACAAGCAGCATGTTAATTGCTGTGATGTGAATACGCTGACAGCATATCGGAACATTTCTATAAACTTTCAGCAGCATGTCTTCTACTACAAGTTCTACTGTCCAGAGTTTGAACCGGATACCTGTCCCTCTATCACAAATGTCCCTCGGTCCAATCAGAGCTCAGCAATGTATTTGCCTCATGGGTTTTCCCCATCCTGTAATTTCACGAGTATTTCGCCGTCACAAATGTCCCCCTCTCACATGTTTTGTGTGTGATTTTATGGAAATTACTAGGTAATAACTCTCAGCGAGTTAACTGAAATAATAATAGTTATATTCCGTTATCATAATGAATAGATTTACAGCAGATATTTTGCAATATTTATGGATACAATACGAGATTACTAGTTCTGCAAAAATGGGGAATTCGACTCGCTTTGACTGTAAAATTGATGTTTATTATCTGATTTGTGCTTCAGGTAGTCCGAAATTATGTATTCTAAACGCTGTTTGTAAACTGCATTTCTGTACCATGACTATGATAATTGTAAACATTTAACACTGTTGGAATTTCACCGATTACTATATTATCGTTTCTTTTTTTTATATTATTATTATTTGTTTATTTATTAATATGAATTAAGGCAAAGCCTTGAATGCTCACGAAGACAGTCGACTTATACTATTTATTATGGCTATCATCTGTTATGACATGCACTTAGCATACATATAATCACTTATATATTTTCACTGCTGTTGGATAGGTAAAATTCATTACATGAATAATCAATAGGTAATGTATCTCAATTTTCTATAGTCTAATAGAACTTTAATCATTGAACATGGTCAAAATAACTTTTCATGATTAATGGTACCAATAAAGCTATGAAATATTTAAAAATATTTAAATATTGAAAACCAGGGGGATATGCAGAAAATATAGCTGGTTACCCAATATACTTGTGTAGATCCATCAAATGTACATAATTTCATGTAAAAATATATTTTACCATAAAATATGTAAACAGATCCTTTAACGTTTCCATGTGACATGTAGCTGGTAAGACAATATCAGGAGCTGAATATTATATGTTAGTGTCAGACTGATGATTTTGTTTTGTGGCTAATTATTATCTACCCCACCTAGATATTACCCAGGGTCAGGTACATCAGGAACTGTCCCAATTAAATCTAAATTCAAGACGCCTTGTCAGACATGCCTGCTAGAAATAGTTATTCATCCATCATGTACATTGAGTTTGATCTTTGAGCATGTAATATACATGAGGTGTGGTTGTATTTATTGTTAGTATTTGAACATAATTTGTTTATCAATAGTAACATTGACAATCTGATATAGTAACTGTCTGTGAACCAACTGACTAGAATAACAATTTAGTTTAAATATTACATTTGTAGGTGAACTAATGAAATTAATCTCGCCTAATTCATCAAAAGTAACAATCTTATGTAACTTCTGGTACAACTGATTAAGAGAACTGATGTGTTCATAATGTAGTAACAATCTTGATCGACATGTGCATGATGAAAGAAACGACATCTTTTAGCACTCCGAGTTTTATCTATGATAAGGCAGTATACAGGTCCTAAACGGTTCCATAAAACAGACCCGACACAGACCTGTGCTGTACAGACCTATGCTCGGACTCGAGTGCATAGATGTTCTGCGCGAATAGTCCATATTTAGAACAGCACGTTTGGGGAAGGACCTCCAGTGGGAAAGACAGTGACCAGCTGTTGAATTAAATTATATAAGCAACCAACGAACAGTGGCGAGGGGCAATGAACAGTGTAAAATACATTTATCACAATATCAATATCAGTTCAAGCTTTAAACTCCATATTTTCCTACTTTTCAATT
>JAUTBT010084275.1:0-12430 GCA_032361225.1 Lepetodrilus schrolli | reverse complement strand
GTTGTTGGATAAAGAAATTAACACACTCGCTAGTGTGTCATATTGATTTTACGACACTCATGGTTCCAAAGTTAATATTTTCCTCGCTCAATATTGACTTTGGAATCACTCGTCTCGTAAAATCAATATGACACACTAGCTCGTGTATTAATCTCTATGTATTTCACTTTGTTATTTCGCATTTGCATGTTCTTAACTCTCTCCATGCTGAAGGCAACCGGAGATGCCGTAAAGAGCAGTGCCTATGCCTAATCCAATATGGACAGAGTAAAGTCGCAATGATAATTTCTGTGTCTACCTATATATTGAAACATTTAACCATGATGCATGCAAAGTTGACAGCAAAATATTTGCTGACACTGCATGAATATGAGCAAAGTGGGGAATCATGTCACCTTTTTTGGGGGTCTATAAACTTCATGACTCGTCATTTACAAGGAAATTAACCCTTGCTGTGAGCCATCATGACAGCAGTAGTTTTATTGTTGTCGCGATCACCACAACCATGAAATGACCATAACTATCCCTGGCATTTGTGTCCGAACTGACTTCTGACCGCAAAGATACGACCCCCCACGGAGAGAATTCGCCACGTTAGTCACTTCGTATTACCATGCAGCCAATACATTAGCCTAATACAAGGAAGTGGTACTAACACGACCAGGCTCCAACCACTAATGACGGCAGTGGAGGATTTAACAAAGAGGGTGACAATGACGTGAAGACAGGATCCAACTGAGTCACTAGATAGACGTCTATAGAACTGCCATTACTTCATGGCTCAATCTGTTCTGATAGATAAGTCTTTACAATGGGTATTAAAGTTTGGCAGGTCACAGCTCTCGTAACATAGCATGCCTTCTTTGTTAACAAGAGCAGGTCCTATTTCCCCCCAAACAACTCTGTTACATTATTGAATTGTTGACATACTCCTTTCTTGGAAAATCATCCAGTTATGTGAGAATTGAAGACAGTGATAATTCGCGGTGATATCTATCAGACACTCTTTGATATTGTTAAAGTACAATACATACGATCTGAAGACTGACCTGATAAGATACCGAATAAGTGGTTGATATATTTATGTTAAACTTTTTCTACATGTAAGTACATGAAAGAAGGTTTGTTATTTGTATAGACAGGTTGGTGGTTGGTATCTCCTACCTGAGGTAGTCAATAGATTAATTAATAGTCTTACACGCGTTCTTGGTAAACATGGCATATTGTCTGTGATATCTTGTAGCAATTTCTCATTGTGATAAACTACACCTCAAGTCTATCTTTATCTATTAAAGTAATATGTTACGTTTGTGCGAATGTTTTTACAGACCTCGTATCAGCTATTGGTTCTAGGACGATATATTTAAACAACCTACGGCAGTGTATCTCTGCAACGAAAATATGTTTCATGAACAAAGTTCCTTCTTATCAAAAGATTAGTGTAAATAAGATCGCAGTGCCATTGGCCATATACATGTAGGTAGCTGTGTTGACTCAGGGTTACCGCACACGTACATTGACTTCGCTTGTCTATCAAAGCAAACAGAAATAGACAAGTAATAAATGTCCCTGCAAAACGTAAGAGTCCTGACAAGTTATGACAATTGGTGTTGATGATAGCTATTAAGTAATGTTTGAAACTGTGACTGCAGCTAGAATGATTATCTTATAGATGTCTTATCTTGTGTTTATCATACACGTAGTATAAGAATAGCTTCTGTTGCGTTCATTATTTCCCCCGTACAGACTCTATGAGTGATTTAAAACACAAAATGACGTAATCAACGCTGTTGATTATGGAATCGTTATTACACAGTAGATATCCACCACGTTATTACACAGTAGACATCACCACGTTATTACACAGTAGACATCACCACGTTATTAAACAGTAGACATTCACCACGTTATTACACAGTAGACATCACCACGTTATTGCACAGTAGATATCCACTACGTTATTACACTGTAGACATCCACCACGTTATTACACTGTAGACATCCACCACGGTATTACACAGTAGACATCCACCACGTTATTACACAGTAGACATCTACCACGTTATTGCACAGAAGACATCCACCACGTTATTACACAGTATATATCCACTACGTTATTACACAGTGGACATCCACCACGTTATTACACAGAAGACATCCACCACGTTATTACACAGTAGACATCCACCACGTTATTACACAGTAGATATCCACTACGTTATTACACAGTAGATATCCACTACGTTATTACACAGTAGACATCACCACGTTATTACACAGTAGACATCACCACGTTATTACAGAGTAGACATCCACCACGTATATTGAATAATTTTAGTTATTTACATACTCAGAATGTCAACCCGTAAAAGACGGGAGCAGATACAGGAATGTGAAGAGGGTACGAATTTTATGCATATATGTAGACTCTGCATCCCCTGGGTTTACCTAACACTCCGTTTGCCAGATTGGTCTCCATAAAATAATAATAGCTGTATACCATTGAGTAATTAGCACTGTTGATTTCCCACCCGTAGTTTACTCCCAATTGATTGACAACATGTCTGTTCTCGTGTACGTCTCACAAAAACTTACATCCATGTTGTATGCGACTACAACGGTATGCGACGTGTGTTATCATGGACATGCTTGGATGTGGACACGTATCTGGGAGCGCGGATAGCCACCTGGTTGTCAGATGTCAACAGGATGGCCGTGTTGTCAGTGACGTATCAATTAGAAGAACGCGAGGTGTGATTGTCATAGATTGTAAAAGGCTGTCAGAGACTCGGTACCCGTAACGTCGCGTAACCACACAGTGGGGGCTCGCGGAGCCGAGATGGAAATAGTCACGATTTCTCCCTCTTGAGCTTTGGTACTCGTGTAGGTCAAGATACGAGCTTGTTGTTCCACATGTATGTCACCACGAGGTCCTGTTTGTTCTCACGTAGATTAGACTGTCGGCTAATTACTATCTCGTCCAGGAAACGAACTAAGCTTTCACCAAGACCTTCTTAATATTGCTGAGTAGCGATGTTCAGTGGATTCTATGTTTAATACACGCCCGTGACAACCTCCTTTTTAATTACTTTGCCTATTACTCCGCTCTGAAACCTTAGAAACTGGGCTACTAAAAAATGAAAACATTGATGGAAATAGCATTGGAACACGTACTCGTTGACACTAGGTTTGCGCACAGCAAAATAGGAAACAAAATTGTCAAAGGCTACACATCTCACCGACGACAGGTATTCCCAATGCCAAATACAAAGAAGCAAAATGGTCAAAGGCTACACATTTCTAAACCAATTGTAGACCAATGATATGAATGTTAGGAATGTGAAGGTATATCATCCTAAGAAAATAAGTATTTATTGCTACTGTCAGATCATCTACTGGATAATAGTACCACCGTGTGTAGCACCCAGGTAATATGGTCCTTGCATTCTGTACGGTATTCACGGGCGCCGTCGTCCTGTGGTATCACGTTGGACTGTATTCTGTGTCTTCCTGAAGATCAATCGTCGTGTTCACAAATGACACACAAGGGGCCATTTTGGACCTTTTGTAGTTCTCCATTAACCCCGAGGTTTTTACTTATCTAGATTAAGGGCCGTATAATGACAGACTAAGCTTGTTCCACATCGGCTCTGTATTTACCATGACTGTGTTAAAGAAGTTCCCCTAGTTGATAAAGACCAACCATCATCCTTTGTCGTGCTTCCGTCTACTCGCGAATAGCACGTAAAGAAGCATTATAAACAATCTTTTCACTGGAGAGAAAGACTGGAAGAGCCGTTCATTTACCAATGTAATAACTAACTAACCCAACCATACCCTGTACTTTATACGTTGAATTAGGTTATCAACGTAAATTATTGGTACATTTGAAGACCCTTCACTGTAATTTAAACGATGTTGTAAAACTGGTAATTTTGGTGGTTTAATATGGCATAAACGATGTGGAATATTTGAAGTCAGTGGAGGTATATCTGAGGTCAATATTGTTATAGTCAATTATGTTAATTCATGTATATATCTGAAGTTAATGCTGACAGTTTGGACATATCTAAATTGAATACTAACCGTTTTGATGTATCAAAGGTTAATACTGACATTTTTGGTACATCTAAGGTCAATAGTATATATGAGGTCGATACGGTGACTAAAGGTATACGGGAAACCATTGCTGGCTAAGGAAAGCCCATGTCGATCATAGCGAAATACGCTGTCATCGAGAACTTCTAGGAAGTACAACTATGCCGGTCTTAGCTTATGGAGACGCCGGGAAATAGCCGAATGCATCCCGAGTCACGTGACTGAAAATGTTCGCATAGCCATAAGCAATAGCACGTAGGTGGGAGTCCAGTACGCCGGCAGACCAGCGGTCAATATTGTCCGTGTAAGCCGTCCACGTATCACATGCAGGTACACAAATGACGATTATCCGTTTCTGTCAAGGAAGAAGAAGAAAAATGCTATTGAATCCTATTATGATTGCCCTGATACATGGCTGTATGTGTGTTCATAAGTCTATCCTGCTTTACAATGGGCCGAGGATGTGAGGTGTGGATGGAGACCGAAGAGCAGATTTAGTTCCTCTGTGTGTAGACTATAAGCCGGAACTGTGGAGAATGGGAGATAGTTTTCTTTGTAGAGGCTTTCTCACAAGCTGTATGTGGGAGAACCTATGCCAGATGTTTACCATGTACAGTTGTATAGACATGCGTATGATTCCGGCTAGAGCCTGGCGCCAAAGCAGATATGAGAGTCAAGCACTTGCTTCAGATAATACACTAAGCATTAAAACAAGAGTTCAATGCATTGTAGCCCGGCTCCCCTCCGCCGATTGACGACCAAACTCCGGCTTCACATTTTTCTTAGCTTTACTTCCCCAAGCAGCATGTTACAGAAAGGCGGGCTTTGGTTGTGTGTCGTGCTCGGTTTTGGTAGAACTTTTATTCTCTATAATTGTTTAGAGGGACCGTGCACTCTCTACTGCATCAGCAGTTTTAAAATGGAAAATTGTCCATGTCCAGGTGGAGAGTCAGGAGAGGAATATTCCCCACAGAGAGGCACTTCCCGGCACGTACACAACGCAGAGTTTACAGTTATAAATTATTATAAATCATATTAAAACAAGAATTTTGTAAACACTATCATTATTATAATAATAATTATTTTAGACATTGACAGGTATTGTGCATTTTATGTGCGATGGAATCGCTTTGTTATACTTTTGATATTAAATATATCGATTCTCGTGTTGACATATTTGATATCAAATGACTGGTGATATACTCAATATTATGTACTACTACTAATTGAGGGCTGAAGCCATTATACTAACAACACCTGTTCATGAACATTTTATTCATGCCACATATATTTGTATGTTATGTCACATGCTTGTTGGATTGTATGCTGTCTGTTATGGCAGTTTCTTTATTTAGTCCATGAATTCTCAAATCAAGATTATTATTTTTTATAGTACATCTTTTATTGTGTGCAAATTTAATGCAAATAACTTATATTATGGAAAAATAACATTCCGTATCCATATCACTTACAAATTCATTGTCTTGTAATGTAAGAATTCTGTAGAGAGCTGAAACAAATAGCAAAAATGCTATTTGAATATTCATTTTTAAGTATTCTATTTGTATTTGAAAATTCGTTTGAAATCTTATAATTAATTCCAGTCATATTGTCACCCTATCGATAAATGACTTCACACATCTTGAATGTATGGTCAGTATATTTCCATTGTTGTGTTTTCTGACTAGATCTTAAGCAGTAACATTGAATAAGAAGGTGTCAAAGGTATTACGACATTATTGAAAATGTGTTTTGAATATTCAAATGCAATTTTACTATTCAAATTTAATAGTATTCATAATTTAATATTTAATCGCGACTATTCGAATATTTGTTTCAGCTTTAGCTGTATGTCTATTGACTAATTTCTCTTCTATTGTACATAACTATTGTAAATAACTATTGCTTTTGCTCCTCTGGTCAGTAGATCTAGGCCCCGTTCCTTTGAGCTGTGCTAAGCTTTCGGAGTACTCCGAACAGACAAATTTTGTCAATGGCGCATCTTGCACACTGTGCGGTCTATACTCACTGACGAGGTAGTGCAGACCACACAGGAAAGGTACAGTGACGTCACCACATCCAAGGCATCTCTTTGCCGCCATCTTGTTTGTGCGAGACATGTGCAAGTCGTTCCTTTCACTCTGAGAACACTTCGCACACTTGAAAGGAATGGGGCCATAAATTCTGAGTAATCGTAATACTCAAGGTGACATTATGATTATAATGTAATGCCTGTGAGTAACATGAAACAAAGGCAGTGTACAAATTCAACAAGTGGAGAAACATAGATGGTGGATGGATGGACAACAGAAAATGTTTTTGCTTTCCTAAACATGGTATGTGTGTGTGTATGTGTGCGTGTGCATGCGTGCATGTGTGTGTGTGAGTGTGTGTATGTGCATGTGTGTGTGCAAGCATTCTATCATGTGTTTTTTAGGGGATATGCAAGATGGGCAAGGCCATCCCCTTCACCCTAAATCTACCAGGGAAAGTGTTCTACCGAATGTATTGTCTAGATATATTTCATGGGCACTGTATATACATATGAGTTTTAGCACTGTTTGTTTGAATCATGCATGATTTTATGCCCTGGATATGTTACCTCAGCTGCACCAAGTTTTACGTTCTTGGTCCTGGATGACAGTTAAGACTTGTGTCTTAGCTCGGCTTTGTCAAGTGCTATTTCCTCGACTGATAGTCTAGTACTGTTTTTGGACAATACTCGAGCATCTCGTCAGACATTAGTTGAAAACTGCATCCTTGCTCGGGTAATGAGTTAAGTACTGTGTTCTCGGACGTTAGTCGAGTATTACATTTCTGTAATCTGTGATACATGCATATTTGCATCACAACAAATCATAATTGAGATATTATTGTGTACATTTAATTTTGAAACAATCCACAATCTTCCAACCAGCTCTGTTCAGTACTAGGATGTTAAGCATATATTGCTTGTTTGCTTGGACTTTTCAGATCAGCGCCCTTGGTTTTATCCATCGCCAAACCTGAAGAATTTATTTACTCATGTCACTGGCCATCAAATTTTATCATTTTTAAAGGCAATTGGTCTTTATGGAAGGTTTTTTAAATCTACTGCATCAAACTATTAAATCATATACACAATTTAACAATTCATCTAGCTATTACATCATATGCATAATTATAACTACATTTTGTACTAATTAAATGTTTAATGGTCGCAAATGGGTGAAAGATTCCCACAGTGACGCTAAACTCCATAATCACTCACTGTTCAAAGAATTTGAACTTAAGAGGCCTGCTAGTCATGTCCAGTCATGTCCAGTTATGTCGAGATGTTATTTCCAAACATGTACGTATAATAATTCTTGTGTTTCTATCTCATTATATTGAAGCATCTTGAGAGGAGAAGTAATCCTGACTTGCATATATGTGACATTAAGGTAAAAAAGTATTTTTTTTAAAAAGGCATGTCTTGTTGAGTTCTATTGGAGAGTTTTAAGAAAATATGTTCACCTGAGAATAAGACTAGAGTATTATCACTTTCCCTTCAATGATTGGACATACGAACCAAAAATCCAGAGTTTGATCCTGTCTTGCGGATCCAGCATCAATGTTCACTGAGGGTACATGCTGTCAGTACTGTAACAGGGCAGTTATCTCCCTTGGTTCATCAATACCAGCTGGTGCTCAGTTTTACTGTAATACTAGGCACTACAGATGCTTCAGGTTTCCTCCTGCTGTAACTGAAACTGTGCTAACCCCAATATATACAACTAATATGCCATTGATACTAACCATTAATTAACAACTGCTATTGATGTTTGCAAAATATATAATAGTTTTTCCTATTCCTAATCATCATATTTTATTTGTATTTGTTTGGAATAATGCTGTTAAGTTGCTATTGGTGGATAGGATAGTGTAGTGGGATAATGTTGGAACTACTAACATTTTAATCCAGATGTGGACCCAATATCTCCTCTACTGTTGAGAACAGTTCAACTAACGAATGAATGAAATTAGTACTTTACATCGCAGCGGGAATATTTCACCCATTCGCGACAACTTCCAACTAACGAACTGTCGGCTGAATTAATTTGCAAACTAAAAGTCCGTCCCTGATTATTTATAATGTTGTTTCTTGCTAACATTGCATAATGTTTTAGAAATCTTTCAATTGTCTGTAATATTTCACAATGTTTAGTTTGGTTTGCAATGTCATTGCGAATCTCAAAAATAATACATTGTACGCACATCTGGAATGTATATGTATATGTAACAATTTCTCATCCACATGTCACATTCATTATCATCATTAAAGGATATATATTAAAAGATAAAATACTGGTATTATACTTGAAGTGTGTTTTTGTCTGCAGCACGATTCTTGATTGAAAGAAGCAGCCATAAATTATCTCTGCGTTCTTGTCCAACGTCGGACTCTTATATGATGACCATCAAAGACCTACGTCTATAACCAGCTGATAACCAGTATTGTTGGACTAGTCTTGTTCTTGTTTCGTGATTGCATTCACACGCACGCACGCACGCTGTGGTATGGGTGAAATAGTCTTGAAGGCGGCTCTAAACCCAAATTCATCCTATCACGATCCGTTAGATACGAAGTTGGAAAACTTTGCATTTACATATTACATATCAATGTGAACAATATATTTGATGGACGAAGACATGACAGGGTATCTAGCCGAAGGTTCCGTGTCATGAATAGAGATAGGTTCAAATCATGTTATCGGTTTCTTCTCAATTGGTCTATTTCAATTCATTATTCACTTTAGTCTTTCACTTCTAAGACAAATTTGGTCACCATCGCAACAAGATGATAATGCGAATCATTTTCTAGTAGATCACGGTAAAATAACCATCTTCTAACGTTCCTAGAACCTTTTGAAGATGCAGCAAAGTTGACACTCGACGACAGTGGTGTACTCTTCTAGCATTGGTATTGTGTAGCTTTGCCTGTAATATTCATCACTTTGATGAATAAGTACTATTTTGTCAACTATATTGTTCAATATTGCACCGATTTCTTGAGAATGTGCGGAAATTGTGAAAGCTAACGTACTCCTCGTCTGAACAGATCCAATCGACAATGCTGACTGCTACCTGGTTCATTATTAGGCCTTTACAGTTGAAAGTGTTGTTATTGATCACCCTGCTACAGTGCACACATGGAAAACATAAAGTAGTTTACCACATCCGCGACCAAAATGTTTACCGGACCATGTAAGAATAGTGCAGGAAAACATTGCTCTCACAGCACTGTCTCGTTGATTACATATTAGTGTACGGGTATCGCTGCACTAAGCTCTCTTGCCCGCTACGAGACCATAGCACTCTCTTTGCAGTATATTAGCTAACGGCAAAGAGAGCATTATGGTCTCTTGGTGGATAAGAGAGCTTCGTGAAAGGATACCCGGGAGAATACGGCGGCTGACTGCCATCGACCTGGTAATAATAAAGCACTTGATCGATGGAGGAGCTAACCACCATAAAGGTATTGCGGCGATTGCGTAATTGTCGTGCGTAGTTTAATTAAGGCCGTCATTGTACCTTGTCCCAAGACGAATAGGATAACAGATTGGTTTGATTTGACGAGATTTTGCCGATGTAATGATGGCAGTAAATGTAAGTATCACCCGACGTATACATAAAATAACACATACAAAAACTTCGGGCCGTGCGTGTGGGTTCATTTGCACCAATATCGGTCGTGTGTCTTACCGCTACTAATGTTTCATTAAAATTAATAAACAATAACCACGACCCCATTGAGATATTCTATAAGTAGTAGTACCATAGTACCGTTGCAAACCTCTGTAACCCCCGTCATCTTGTCTATCATTTGTGTATTTGATGTATTTGTATCTGTCCTCCTATGTCGTGTATCACGACCGGAGTTTAACAAAAAGTTTTAAAGTATCCAGTGGTAAAACCATATATCTGGCGTTCAGTCAGCTTCATCAGTAAGTGATTGTAGTCAATCCAACTGGGATAATTTTAACAGAACATTTGCACCATGCCACGACAAGTCTATTCTATTTTAACCCCCACATAAATAAATAAATAAATAAATACTGTTAAACCGACATGACTCTCGGTCCTTTTACTTATAGATGTGTATTAATGTACTCTCTTCACGGGTCACAAACTGATTTTACAATGAAGCCGCACCATTACAAGTAGTAGCTATATAATACTCATGTTAAATACAGGTATGTACTGTAATATGTACACTCAGTGGCCCAGGTTATAACACCTCGGTTTATATATTAACTATAATGATATGATTATATATCCGAGGTCAGGGTGACCGCACCTAAATCAGAAATAATCTGTTTATATAACCCGCCCTCTATATAGATCTAGATGTACCTGTATGCAGGCTTCATACTTTCCGCCGATAAGCTCTTGTAGATAACTCGATTACTTATAGTTTATAGGCATCGTTAATGACGCGCCCGACTTTTCTAATGGGATTGCTCTGCCGAAAATTGATGTTTTTTTAACAATCGTATACGACATTATTAGATGACCGATAATTGGACACCGAGGACTACCAATAGTCGGATACGAAGAGCAATTGGCTGTAGTATTGATATATCTTGAGGTAGTAATTAAATATATCTTCATGGCCATGAGAACGGACCTGTTTTGACAATGCCATATTGACAATAGGACCAACGAACAGAACACTAAATACACAATTGTACTTATCCATAATAGACTCGTCATAGTAGAAATGAGAAGCTATTCACGCGATATAATTCATGTATCCTATTTATGTTTTACAGTTAACCTACCTCCCCCTCTTCCCTTACTTCCACCCTCCGTAGCAGCGGATCCAGGGGGTTCTAAGGGATATGAAGACACCCCCCTATGCCCTGGAGAGGGGGAGGGGGTCTTCCCCCCATGTTATGCCTACATTTAAAACATGTCGGGAGCATGCCACCCCACTAGATAACGTGTGCTAAAAGTTATAAGTTTTGTTCTGTAGATATCATGCAGGTAATCGTATTTCATTATGTGTATAATTATACAGATCGAGACCCCAACTACAAATAGGCATGGAACTAAGTGCACTGACCCATTAACCAAGTAATAACGTTACGCCATGAACAGGCCTTCCAGGCTAGATTTGACGCATTATAATAATAATGTACACACTACATTTTTATTGAAACACGGAAGGATGAGGTGGACTGAATACTAAGTTTCTAGCAATTTGAAAGCAACAGGTTGTATACTCCAAATGGAGTTGAAAAGAAAAATGAGGGCATAGTAATCTATTGCCCAGGATAATGATGATGATTATTATTACTATTAATAATATTATTATTATTATAAATAAAATACCCAATTTAATCATTATTTTTCAAAATCTGTCTCTTTTGAAAGCCTAACATGCAAAGAAATATATCAATATAGTGTAGTAGTCATATTAGACATTCAATGTTTTAACCAATTTTACATTGGTCGTGTTAAAAAAATTTGGACGTTTTAGTCAACTTACTTTTGGACGTTTTGTCGGATAGACTTTTTAGCCAAACACACTATACATGATGGAATGACTGCGCTCTAATTCAATCTCTTATCTCTTTAATTGTTGTACACCGTAGTGAGAAGAACAAAACAAGTCTGTCTATCTGTCTCACCGCCCTATAATTGTCAGGCATTTTTGTTACGATTGCCGGTGGTCAATAAGAACAGGACAACATAGTTCTAGGTGACGGTTGACCAGACTGGGAGGGCAGGGATGACCATAGGCGTCAGATATGTGCGAACGGGAATTTAGTTTTCGTGTTTGAATGTCACGATAGTGTCTAATTATACCGGCAAAATAGTACAATGTCCTACATATATAAGATTACCATCAGGGTCACAATGCACGGTGGAATACTTAATTAGCGATTTATCATTATCTGTAATTGTCTTACTAATGTTGGTATTACTGTATTCGATAGTATTAGAAAGATAGATATTCGTAATTTAATAAAACAAAACAAAAAATATTTTTATTAATTGTAGGATGTGCGGTATCGCAAGAACCCATATCCCCTCGCGCTCTCTCTCTCTCTCTCTCTCTCTCTCTCTCTCTCTCCCCTCTCTCTCACTCGCTCTATCTATATTAATTGTATCTGTCCCCCCACTCTCTCTCTCTCTCGCTCTGTCTATCACTTGTATCTGCCCCCTCTCTCTCTTTCTCTCCTCTCTTTCTCTCTCGTTCTCTATCTCTATCACTTGTATCTGCATCTCTCTCTCTCTCTCTCTCTCTCTCTCTCTCTCTCTCTCTCTCCGACCCCCCCCCCCTTTTTCCCAGCGGAGCTCTACC
>JAUTBT010084274.1:0-12430 GCA_032361225.1 Lepetodrilus schrolli | reverse complement strand
AGATAGTTCTAGAGACTGATCACGTATATAGTAATGCATCTACGTGATCAGTCTCGGTGAAGTAGGATCTATGTTGGGCATGAGAGATGCTACTCGCTAAACAACTAATGTTAACTGATATTAGTCTGTGATGTTGCTGGCGGATAATCACCTAAATATGCGAACACCCATTATTTATATAAAAAATACAAATATGAAACACTTAGCTATGAACAAATTTGGGTAATGAAGTTGTCATGAAATTAACAAAAGATGTATCGTGAGAAGACACGATGCTTGAATGTACATATAGTTGTAGAGATAATAGCTTTCTAACAAACACCCATGCAGAAGTTCGTGCAATTGACAGAAATAATCAGCAGCTGTTGAGTAATTTTACTTCAGTACACGGCTTGAATCAAGTAGAAAGTAATCATGCCGAAGAATAAGGGTAAGATGATGAGATCGTAATTTGACAAAGATACGGTAATCACCGAAGAATAGAAGAAGGACGAAGTTATAACCACAAATAGACGTCCATTTTGTTTATTGCGTTGTCGATAGATTTTCATTATGTTAGCAGAATCAAAAATTGTTGATTGTTTATTCTTCGTTAATTGATCACTTACTTGACAGTCAATCTGATAGTTTACAAACTTTGGAATTTGAAATGTTTGAACGAAGATTGAGAAATGAACATAAATAGTCTTGTTTGCATCTCAAACATCTCAAATGAACAATTTCAAAACTGGAAAACCATGGCAGCAAAAAATTATTAGAATAAAAAAAATCTGGTATGATTTAAGCCCACACCTCCCTCCCTACCTTTTCTTCCATTCTATTCACGTGTGTGTCAATTTTATCACATCCAATGATATCAGCGACATTAGTCTTAGAATAACACAATTTTGTAAGGAAACATTAGTGGCAGGGTACAACTGTTGGGTAAATGTGGCCCACGTTTCTATATCTACACCCTGGCACATGACAATAAATGTTTTATCCAAATCTGGATACAAGACTGGGCACGGTCTAGAGACTCGTAAATCACAGTGTGAAAACTGGCGCTCCGATAACGCACCCGCGCCACCTGGTGGAGACATTTTGTGTGGTGAACCCCATTCAAAATATTTTGGCACATTTTATTAACAACAAAGATAATCGCGAACATTGAAGAACTTTGCTATTGAGGCGGTGGTAAAATATAACTTAAGAACTTGCGGACTGAAGCATCTGTAAGACTTCGAAATTTTGTATTGGACTTTCATGTGTTCCCCGGTAGCGCAGTTGGTTAGGTGCTTGGACACTGTAGCTTGTCATCCAGGTGCAGGTTGGCGCAAGTTTGATTCCCGGCTGGAATAAAAACTATGTTTCATTTCTAAAAAGGATGAAATTTGAGGACTGAATGTTTTCTCAATGTTAAATATAGGAGAGGAAAACATGTTGTTAAATCAGTATCCTTACAAAATTGCGTTGTCGCTGATATCATATGACACACATGTGTATAGAATGGAAGAAAAGGAAGCGGGGTGTGGGTAGAAATTATACCAACTTTACTTAAAATTTGAGATAGTTAAAAGCATATTGGACAAATATTGTAGTAATTGTAGTAATTGTAGTAATTGTCTTAACCAATCCTTGGACTAAAAACAGAAATAACCCTACAATTTAGTTTAACAAAACCATACAGATACCTAACTTATCGCAAAGTGCATTCTCTTGGCATACATGTCCATTCGAATCAACCCAGCGACATCCACACACAGACTTGGACCTAATAGGAAGGTTGACATTATAGCGGAAACAGACAAATGCTAGTCATCGCTTACAGATGTTATGTAAACGTATTCAGTGTAATGTTTTTGCATTCTTATACATAGAATAGGCAATCCCAGTGAATTCTGAGCAGAAATAATGTAGAATTGTATTTCTTAAATTTTTAATTAGCAACAATTTCCTTGGGATAACTATTATTATTGAACACGGTCAAAATAATCTTTAACGACTACTGGTACTAATAAAGCTACTTAAGTGTACACATTAAAAACAATAATAAATAATGAAAATATTGAAAACCAGTGGTATATATGGAAAATGCAGCTGGTTACGCAATATACTTGTGTAGATGCATCAAATGTACATACTTTCATGTAAAAATATGTTTGACCATGAAATATGTAAACAAACCTGTGATTGTATGCCTTTTAATAATGTACACTGCTCATTTCTACGATTCTTGTACCATAAGCAAGGGTGAATAACTCGAGGATGCATGAATTGGTGAACAAGGAAAAACAAAAAAATTCCGGACATCTCTGTTTGCGTTAATTAAGCAAAGCTTTAGATATATTAATATATATTTCTTATTATTCCTATCAAAGAAGTACACATTAATTGGTGACTGTCGAGACAAAGTATAGTAATTAATAGGTGAGTAAAGCACAAATCAAATGAATATAGTTTCAAGTAAAAATTTATTCAACCATGAACAATTGAAGAATGATAACAAAACTCTTTATTATCGTGAACCTGGCCCCAAGAACGCAAACCTTTTTTAGTACAATTTCATGCGTAAGCTCAAATTTTATCTGGGGATTTGTGAACAAAATATGGAGTTGAGCATGAAAACCTTTTATAATCTCGTCGACTGAACTCTTGTAAATCTTTGTCTGTAGGAAAGGGAGGTAAGAACAGGAGAAGGGGGAAGAATGAAAACGAGAATGAGAAGAGAGAGTTGGTGTTCAAAGAAGATGGACAAGGTAAATACTGACATGAGTACATAGATCGACTGTGAAACAGATTTTTTTAAATTACAGGCATCGCAATTTTACACGTATATGCAGAAATCTGCTGATTTAATTGTTCAGGGATCGATTTATTTACCCTGGATATCACAATTGCCTGTTGCCATACCTGTAATTAAGATCATTTTTTTCTTATCTGATCGGTTCACTAAAATTTGCATTTCTAGAAAATTATTTGGTTCCCTTGTTAATTGACAACTGTATCTCTCAGCTGAGTTTTAACCTTTTTTTTTCTTCTAAAAATCTGCCAGATCATTAAAGTTGCCTGTTTTCATGATCACTTGATTTCATTTTTTACGTTACTGAGTTTTGTTATCTTCTAGAGTACGCCCAAGTAACGAAAATGTTGGGAAACGGACGTCTTGAAGCTCACTGCTTTGATGGCAACAAGAGGTTGTGTCACATCAGAGGGAAGTTGAGGAAAAAGGTAATAATTTGTGTTTGTAACAACCAAGAGATGCTTGTGGTTTTAAATATGGAAGATGTACGTTAATCGGAGGATGGTAGCACAGTGGTAGATTGGAGTCGAGAGTCCAAAGTCCGGAGTTGAAACTTACTTTGGCAATACAGCCATCAAAGTTTGCGGAAAATACCATTGAAATGTTTGTGGAACCCTGTAGTTTATAGATCTGCCCATATAGCTTGCAGGTTCTTTCCCAGAGATTACAAACCTTTTTAGTACAATTTCATTCTCAAGCTTTAAATTTTATTTGGGATTTGTGAACTAAACCTCAATTTGAGCACGAGTTTGTACTCAAAAACATTTAAAATCTCTGGGCATGTTGTGCGATCACATAGCACTCAAAAGTGCTTAGATCCGGTCCACCCAGCTGTAGAATGTGGTGATAATCTGTGGATGTATCTATAATCTTAACAGGTTTGGATCAATGGTGGTGACATCATCTTGCTTGGTTTGAGAGACTATCAAGATAACAAAGCTGACGTGATACTGAAATACACGCCTGATGAATCCAGGAACTTGAAATCATATGGCGAGTTGCCAAAATCAGGTAAGAATCTCTTGCAAAGACCATTGCAAGTCAATTTTAGATGGTCCATTAAAATAGAACATGCATGCAACAGACCATGTCAAATAAATTAATTATATTAATCTGTTAATCGTGTTAGTAACACAGTAGACCATTATTGCTTAAAAGATTGCAGATCTCTTTTCATATCCCAGACTTTTTAGTTAGTGTGAACGACTATAGGTTTTCATGAAATGCATTGACACCCCTATTTGGAAGATTATCTTGGTAAATACTGTATGGAACGACTTCAGTTTCATATTTTGTATGACCTAGCCAAATGGGGAAAAAAATGACCATACATGTCATGAATCATTAGATTGTGAATAATTTTTTCACTCGGTGAAACTATTTTTGTTGATTTGCGTTGTTGTATTTTATTTACTGTGACTGCTTTTTTCACCACCAGCTAAGATCAATGAGAACGTGTGGGATGAGGAAACGGACGATCACGTCACTTTCGACGATGTGGACGGAAACGCAGACGAGATTGATGATGTGAGTTGATAATTTACTCAAAATAATCTTTGATAAAATAAGTCGCTTTGTGGGTTCATTCCGTGGTGACAGCCTGCATGGTGTAATGCTTAAACATGGCAGTTTTCCGCAGAAACTTTTGAGTATGATTTCATGCTCAAGCTCCACACTATTTATGGGGATTTGTTACTTACTGGTTGAGCATGAAATCGTACTCAAAAACATTTCGTAATCTCGGGGCCAGACCTTGTTTTCTCCAACATCTGATTTGTTATATTCAGCTAAGACAAGTACATGCGTATATTGAATTTTATTAAATGACTTTCCAAGATGTACCGGTATATTAGAAAAAAATCAAATGTCAATGTGAAGTGCTGTTAAATGTTGACACTTCAAATGGTGATATTTCTTGCTTATGAATGTACAAATATCTTAAATAATAATATTATATTGCCCACATGTTGTGGGAGGAAATACTGTAAGCTTGGTGAAGATGGAATATTATAACTGTGGAGCATATAGTGTTACATTCGTTTCTTAGAACAACATCCAAATATTTGAGTGATTAGATTCACATTCAGTTAATGGAATCGCTGCCCTGGGGAAGATAAGCTTACTGATATTATGTAATACAATATATGATTGAACTGCGCAATAGTTGCAATTGAGGTTGAACAACAAATTTCTAATAAAACATTTTAGTGTGGTGACATTTCCTTCACTTGTATCATTATATTATCAGATAGCTGAGTTTATGTGAGGGGGAAAAAGAACAATTTTTTTTTACTTTGCTCAAAATCATGTTTTCTATTTCAGATCTAGCAGGATTGCCAAGAACAGGAGAGGAAGGGAATATGAACTGGGGTTTTATGACATTGATATGGTATTTGTGAATTCTAAGTGAAAGTCATATGCAGAATGATGATGCTTGTTGTCATTAATATTGAGCATTTAATGAGTGAATTTCATGTAATATTTACAAGTATACTTAACGAAATAGTGTGCGTGCGGTATTTTGGATGTTTATCTTGTTTTCTGTCAATCATTGGCAGAATAATATCCTTAAATAATTTTAAAAAAATGAATTACCACAATAATTGTTTATTCACTATGTATTATACTATTTCATTAATGGCTTATAATATTGGATCTAGCCTGTGTAACGTTTACTGTCATTACTATTAATGATAGGTCCATGATTTTTAAAACGGATGTGTATGTTCTGTGACATGTTTGTGGAATTTTGAAAAATGTTTCCGACTCCATGGACCATAGTTTCTTCTATTTTCTTTCTATTTTTCTTGGTATGAATATTTTTATTTTGTATGTTCCTCAATTTTCATCCTTCGGACTGCCAGTACCAATGTTACCTGCCCATTTATCATGGACAAGCTAAAGACAATTGTTTGTTTTTCATATTAATAATTTGTTTACAGTATATGTACTAGGTTTCTTTTTCTCCTCACAGTTATAATAAGTTGAAGATTGGTTTCTGGTAAATTCTGATTACGATGTTTATAGTTGCTTATGTGTTATCTTTTTATATTACTTTCGATAATAAATTATGTAAAGGTTTTTTGTTTCCTTCCTAAAAGAAGATTTTGAGATAGTTTTCCTCTTTGTGTATTGAATACAACTAATGCTAAAAATTGAGTATTAATCATAGATTAAATGTTTACTGTGATGACTGTGACCCATCCCTCTGAATTGTACAATGGCTCCATCATACTTTGTTATTTCATGGTTTTCTAAAGTTACTGTGTGGATATAATTTCCAACCAACAATGTCTTGGATATTCATCACAGAGCTGAGCTTCACAGGTGAGAGAAATGACAGTAATTTAATACTGTTGCGTTGTAGACGTATTTTGTAAAATTCTTCTATATTTGTGATGGATTTTCTTTGTTTTCTTTGTCACGTATGGTTGAAAATAAGGCAGTGACAATAAGCAAAAAATCCTTCAGCTGACTATATATATGAATGTACAGTATTTCATTCCAAGAATTTGAAGAAGAAAAAAAACTATCCAAAAAAATAATTCCAAAAGTAAACAAAACAATTTTAAAACAGGTTTTTATCATTGGGAAGTATGTCTATGATAAACCTGAGTTGAAGCTATAGTTATTTACAAGGAAACTGATTTAAATACTACCAACTCAAATTGCATATTAGATGATGGATTTTTAAAAGAAGTTATAAATACACTTGTACTATCTTGTACTATCTATGATCTAGTGCTACAATCAATGTGTTTCTATTCTCAGCGACAATTTATTGATATTTTGATGACATTGTTGATCAGTGTAATTGTCAATGATGTTTCATGAAGTAGTATTTTACAACCAATGTTGACACTGCCAACACTGAAACTAAAAGATATAAGCATGTGTTACTAGTATATTCTGGTATATTCTGGCTGTTGTTACAAAGACCAATCGATCCTCGAATGTCTACATACGAGAATGCTACAAATTGGAGTCACAGATGGCCGAGAGCCAATGTCCACCAGTAATGTGAAAACTTGATATCATTGGTCAACATATTTAGGTATATTGATGAAATAATATCAGTTTGTCCTTTTCAAATGATGAAAGTAAGACACCTATTGTTTTGACAGCTGTGCGAGTCGTATTGTGTTGTAATTTGTGACCTAGGAAGGTTAAATGTCTAAAATAAAGAATCACAGGAATGATAGGGTCTTTATGTACAGTATGATGAACCAAATTGTTTGTTCCTAAGTAGTGCAAGGAGGCAAATCTGAAAATGGATTTATCTTCACCATCCAAAGCCATTTTACATGGTGTTGTCTTTTGCCATGACACTGTTGGAAAAGGCATGATAAACAATTTCGTGAAATGTTTAAAAAAAAAAAATTAAACATCTCTGGTAGGATATTGCTAAATTTGGTTTGAAGATTGTTCTTAAGCAAATTTCATCCGCTTTAACATGGCAATTAATTTTACCTGTTCGAATTATTAGGAGAAATAGTGATATTTTACTAAAGGAGAACTATAACATTGTAAGATTTCTAAATGCAGTTTGTACCACATGCATATTGTAATCTACAATTGACAAACAATGTGTCATGGTTATGGTAAGTATTGTTACTATTCGGAGACAATACAGTTATTGTACAGATACTGAGTTGTAATATTTGGCTGTTTAGGTGTATTAAAATATACAAATTTCAATGTTTTATTTGATTTTTTTTTACTCTGATGTTTGGTGAATATCTAAGCTAGAAGATTGACAGGATTCGAATGGATCCATGAAGTTTGAGGTTTGACTACAATATAAGTGATTGGCCTAGTAACTTTTTGACCATTTCTTTTCACTTTACAGGCTATTCAAAATATCACTACCGGTATTAGGAGGGCAGTTTGAGAACTGTCTTGACAGAATACAATGGGAAATTTTTCGTAAGTGATGGCAACAAACAATGTGTAGTTTGAGACCATGACATGCTAACATAAGGAAAATACTAATTTACAGGTTATTGACAATTTTCCCTTGCAACGTTGCACATCAGTTGTGTGTTCATACCCCAATAAAACATAATATAAATTGCAGTCAATCCTTTATTGTAACACATTTAGGATATTTCTATCAATTTAATTGGTCGAGAAATGAAATGTTCTGGGATTAAACATTAGATCCCGGAGCCTCGTCACGATCTAGTGATACTGATCGCTGCTAATTCTACCACGGCGACCGCAAGTAGACTTCCATCTCGGAGACAATAATTAGGTTTTCGGTAATTAATTTTAAGAAATAGATCATTAACTTGTGGAATTTACCATGAATAATGAGGACAAGTTGGATAAATATCATAATAGTTAGTGACACACTGAGAGTTGATCAAACGCAGGAATCCATAGCCACGGCACACGGAGGGTTGTTTCTCACTTTTTCCAGAATAGATGCATCTGACGAGAATATTTTCGTTGGGAGTTATTCATGACAAGCCTAACCCATGAACTCAATAAATAGCTTTAAGTGGCTGTCGAGTTTTCTTACAAGGGCATACTTAGATATATATTTCCAGTCTGTCTGACTTTGTCATCCAAACATCTAGTATGTGTTGGCTTGAACTACAGCTGCTGGCTATATACAAATGCACAGACTGGAGTAGTGAAGTCAAGCAATGTGATGTGACGTCAACGTCACTACAGATGACTTAATTCAAGCTTATCACAGTTTACCATTTAAGGGGGCATATTGTGAACGGTAGCACAGTTTCTCATTGTGAAAAGTGGCCAAGTAGTCCGTAGAAAAAGTATGTTTTGCATACCAGGACACAGACAATGGAACGTATCTTTGTATGTTGAGTAATATGCATGGTATTGTGTTCCAAATGAAGTAGGTTCCACGCAGTTTAATTTCAATCTAAATTTATATCACTACACCTGTATGATAGGAAGGCGTATGAATTAGCAATGTGCAGTTGTTAGGTCAATAATGCTGGTGCATTCCAGCCATGCGAGTTGTTGATTTTCACTACTTGTCTTCCACAGCATTTTGCCAAAATCAGACGTGATTGACCCCCTCTATTTTTTCTGTTTATATGACTATTTGGGCCTTTCTGTACAAGTGGGTGTAAAGTTAGTGCATGCTGATTGAATAGTTTAGCAACAACAGCCTCTCGAATTAAGCTGATTTATATGATAAATGATAGTGGAAAGAAACTGTGGTATGCCCCCTTATGTATCCGTCAACGGACGGTCAGTAGTCACGGGAATAGAGTGGTCTTTTCTTGGTTTCCAGCGACATGCTACGCTTGGTGTCGCTGGTTTGGTCTTTTCCTATTCGTATTTTAGTTAATAAAAGACATCTATTCACAGTGACATATGGCCTCAGACTACAATTATTTATTTCCTGATTGACCAACTTGTGGAAGTGACGTCAGAAAACATAGTCCTCTATTAGATGGGTTGTGGCTTGCTTGCAAGTACAGTTGTTTTTAGATGATTGCAGTTGGAATGGCAGATGAGAGTTCATATTGTCTGAAGGAAGGCTCTGGCCCTGTCGGCGGATGTGTTAAGTTCAGCCATCTGGAGTGCAAATTCTTGGACTGACCATGACGTTGTTTACCCTAGCAATATCTGGAAAATGAATAGGCTTACTCACGCACCCCGCACCCCCCCCCCCTTCAAAATGTCAGCAAATGTGCTGCAGAGCACTATAGAATGAGGCAGCAAATTAATAAAATAATATTGTATGCACCATATATTTACTATGATTCTTTTTTATGTAAGTGCTAAATAGTGATAAACAAAGAAGGAAATGAATTGTGGTCTGTCGCCATATGTTTGTTAAAACAGTAGTCACGGGAATAGAGTGGTCTTTTCTTGGTTTCCAGCAACATGCTACGCTAGGTGTCGCTGGTTTGTTCTTTATCCTGTTCACTGTGTTTATACATTTAGGGTTAATTAGAGTTATGTGTTAATGTTGATGGCAATATGCTACTACTTGGTTAATATATGAGGCGGAGCGGATATGTAGATTTGTATTTTAGTTAACAAAAGACATATATTCACAGTGACATATTATGTTTGTTAAAATGATGAATTTCCAATATAGGCTAAGCTTATTTTTTTTCAACAAAATGTGTGCAATGTTAGAATAAGAATAGAGTAATACATATTACTAAATATAATTTACACGCGTACACACATGCGCGCGCACGCACACACACACATACACAGAGCCAATTACACACACACACGCGCGCGCGCGCGCACACACACACACACACAAACACAAAAACCAAGCGCGTCTAGTAAGCTAACTGGGCTTAGTAAATTATTATTTTAAGACACTTAAAATAATTAGTTTACATCTATCTGTATTTTCTAATTGCAGCGATTGCTTTGACAGCACTTACTCGCACTGAAGACGTAATCATTAAGGTGGGTAATCAAGATGATGTCGTCTTTTTGACGTCCGATAAGGGTATTGACATTCGGAGGAAGACCAGCCTCCTGTTCAAAATCAAGGGTAGATATGAGGCTTTTATGCGTTTTTACCCCACTAGTGACACTAGTGGGGTACATGCTATTATCAAGATTGGGATATCTTACAATCAGCAGTGTACGATGAAACCCTGTCCAAAGTGTCAACAGGTAGTCAAGAACGGCAGGTATATGGACAGCACTTACTTAAAACCTATGTGGGTGAACTGGACTGGGGGCCTGCTCAGCATCGGTGAAGGAGAGCACGTGGGAGAGAGAACCATTATGTCAACAGATGAAGTGCGGACCTTCGACATCCAATATCTGGGAGTTTCTTCTGATTATACGTTTGTTGATTGGGCGTTTCGTAAGTAGCATTTCAAATTATTCAGTGTGTGTGTGTGTGTGTGTGTGCGTGCGTGTGTGTGTGTGTGTGTGTGTGTGTGTGTGTGTGTGTGTAAGAGAGAGCTATAGATAGTTACATAGATATATGATTTACTTGGCTTTTACTTGGTTACATGAATACCTAATAGTAAATGCTTAATCTGTATAATTTTGTCCGCCATTTTAAAAATCTAGTATTTCTTTTCAAACAGTATTTAGCTTCCTTGAATTAGAAAATATATAGCAAGATGATTCAATCATATTTGTGTCTATAACTGGTTCAAAAGTAGATTTTTCACGATTCTGTGGCGGCCATCTTCGATTTTCTAAAATTTCACAAAGGTGGGAATTCTACACCAACCTGGATATCATTATATACATGCTAATAAGACCGTTAAACACATTTGTAGATTTTCTAGTTAAAAATATACGATATGTCAATGTTCATGATTCTATAGCGGCCATCTTGGATTTTCAGGAAATTTACATAGGTTGAAACTCACTTGAATATCATTATATACATGCTAGAAATGAATAATATACTTTTACATAATCCGTAACAGACATATACAGCGTTGATCGGACAGCCGCTGAATGACACACCAATATCGTACAATACCGTTTATATGCAAAATGAATGGTTTGGGGTTGCCAAAGTTATTTCCAGATAACCTTTTGTCCCCGAAACGGAATTTTGATATGTTATGGAGGATGTATCAGAAGATGATACCAAGAAACCTTTTTGTAGGTTACGTCCAATTTGCCATTTGTGGTTAATTTGACTAGACTACGAGTAGTGTGAATGGTTTACTACGACCCAACTGGACGACCAACCACGAGCAGACAATGATATTGCTACATTATTTCATGTAATACGAAAGTTAAAACTCTAACCCAAATTTCCACTATTTTCAAACGAAACGTGTGGAATGAATTAATGCTATAGGCCTAGTAGAAAATGCAGTATCATTGTAAATCACGAACACATAAACAGAACTTCCTGTACTTGCGGAAGAAAGCCGTCTGCTTTCACAAACGATTGATGGCACTCGTGATCAGAGAAAAACAAGTTCTGCCAAACCTGGAAATCACTGTGACTGCCAACCTATCAGAATTATTGAATACAGGTGACTATGATTTCAGTACAGGAAATGAGGTATGCAGTCATACTTTGGCCAGGCTTTTCATCTTGTGCATGTTGTGCTTACATCCGGATTGGTATTTTTTTCATGGGATGAATGCGTAATTATAAGGTAGGAACTATACATTTTAGATTCCGTTGTGTTTATTTTGCGAAACGAATCGATCTACACCACTGTCTCGTAGCCTGTACGGTCGTAATAGTATGGTCCCCGTACAGAGGATAGTTATTAGGAAAATTGCGGACGAGGATCCACAGATATCGGGAGGCGCAGAAAAATTTAAAGCATATGCAGTTATCGCCCTTCTGTGCCAAGAACTCTAGTGATCAATATTTCTGAGATGTTCATTGACCTATTGACGTTAGATGTCGTACACAAAACTTAAAGATTAATTTTCTATTCATTCACCATGTGCGGCTGAAATGGAAGCGACACGGAACGCAAAACCCGTTGTTTTGGTTAATTTCCTACTCTGTTTCTCTACTATTTGTAATGTATTATGAATTTATAATTGTGATTTGGGCAGACAACAGAAACTATCATGTATAATAATATTATTAGGTTACTCAGACATGATATTATTATATGCATTAGTTTTCTTAAGAACCAGTTACGTATTGCACACTTTATTAATGTATAATATTATTAGGATGGCATATATACG
>JAUTBT010084273.1:0-12432 GCA_032361225.1 Lepetodrilus schrolli | reverse complement strand
GATACGATCAGGTTCTCAGTCACCCATCCACGAACCAGCCGAGCTCGAACGTGCTTCACTTTAACCTGAGCGGTCAGTTGTGGTGGCACAACGGGACCATGTGCCACCACATTTAATGATTTCACATGTAACAGTCGATTCATTGATCATGAAAACATATAGTTTGACAAAAATATTTTTAGAGATTTTCCTCGATTACGTCATTTCCGTTGTTTAATTTTCACGTTGTTATCAGGACGTCAGACCGATGATTCAGGTGTAGCGATGAAAGCGTAGCCCATGTAGAAAAGCCTATAGGAGGGGTGGCTCAATATACTGACATGCCCAATATAGAGCCCCCTCCCCTACAGTATCTATACTCAACAAAAATATTTAAGGGCCAGTAGCCTTTTTGGACATATACATTTAGCGGTATATTAGTTTAACAACGAAGAATTTACAAACATCTACAGATTCCAGGTACTCTTCAAGAACTTGCAGAACCATTAGAAGAAAAATGGCGAGCTCTGAAATTTGGTAGAATGCTTCCCCACACAATATCAGGCTGGCTCTTAATGTATTTTGTTGAGTATCTGTGTCCTATGATCAAACAATCGTGATCACATGCACACCGGGTTATATTTGACGACGTAGATGCAGTATTATCCGGGGTAATATTTCACAAAGCTCTAATATCCACTAAGAGACCATAGCGTTCTCTCCATTTGCAGTTCATTAGCTATCGGAAGAGAGATTAACGGTATGAGAGTTTCGTGAAAGGATACCCTGATTTCCAGTGCTAAATAAAGCGCAGATTATACACATGCTGACAAGGCCTCGCCCATTGCCATATTTGTATTTGATTGACATTCGCACACGCTATAAAAGTTGTGAAGCGGTATAGAATTATTAACAAATCCAGCTGCTTAGGACAAAGAACACTGACACGTACACAAGATGTCGAAGAAAGGTGAGCGTATAGTTTTATTGTATAGACGTGTTGCAAATCAGTTACATAATACCGTGTTTCTATACCAATAATTACGAATATATAGTAGGAATAAGCCTGTGTTCCCTTCTATAGAATATATTGACGCAAAACAAAATAGATGCGCGCGAAGTGTATGTTTCCAAATATATGTGCTAGTATATGGGAGAAATTCCAAGCAACCGTAGAAATTAAGATTAGAGTAGATGCTCAGAAACCGCTGGAAAAAAAAAAATGGTCAAACCTTGAGAAAAACGTATTAATAATATTTATAATATACAATTTAATGTTTCTAATAGAATAGTATGATCGATGAAACAGTTAAAAGCGGCTAAATTCGAAATCACTGCAAATCCATAAAACTGTCCCCCGGAACATTAATTTCTGAAAATAAATACACTGAATACTTTCAAATAGTCGCAATTCTACTAGTCGAGTGCAGTACGCTAACGTAATTTATAGTCAAAACGAAAATGATGTACAATGTTCTTCAGGATTTCTCGAGCGTCTGAAGAATGGTGAAAACATCATAATGGCGGAGGGCTTTGTTTTCGAGTTCGAAAGGAGGGCCTACCTTCGAGCAGGTCCCTTCGTACCGGAAGTCGTCCTAGACTACCCTCACCTCGTCAGGAGTCTCAGTGAAGAGTTCGTCCATGCCGGAAGTGAAGTCGTCCTCGCATTCACAGTGAGTAAACGAGTATTCCCTTGGTATGCGTACTGTAGTCTTGGCGTACATCAGGGCGTACATTATGCTTTTACTATAACCGGAAATGACGTATACATTTGTGGAACGCGGTCCAGACCATAATGATGTTAGTTCAACGTTGCATCCACACACGCTGATATTAATTCACATTGATTGTATGACTCCTATAAGTGGATATAGGTTATGCTGATAACATTCATGTAAACATGCATGCATGATACTAAATACCCCTTGCCATATTGAAGTTGTAAGCTTATTTCAAACAGGGGTACGTCCTTTGCTTTATTCCCTAAACCTAACAATACCTTTTACGCAAAACTAGTATATATGTATGATAGCCACTGTGTAACCTACAGTAAAAGGGGCGACTTCCGTGAAAATTGTAAACTTAAATTACGCGGGTACATTGTAGAGATTAGATAGCGTACAGTCAACTACCAGACTGTAGGTAAACATAGCTGTAATGTTTAAATAGGTGTGGTAACTGTTACGATTATTACTCGGCTAACCTACGGGAATGGCTCACAGGAGCAAAGTGGAAATAGTCCGAGGTGTGCCGATTGTGACGATTATGTGTCCAGCTCTTATTGTATGCATTTTTGTTGACAATTGCAACCAAGGACAGGCTCTGCAGAGCGTTTGAGTATCCTTCTTGCTGTAGATTTCAGACGATAAATGAAACGTGCTTATGCATTTGACTTAACCTGAGCTATGTTGGTATGGTACAAATTAGCTGTCTTTGTGTAGATTCAAACGTTTTAGATGGCCGGAGCATAAACTTAATTTATTACTTAGAACGGATTTTACTTTACATAAAAAAATATGAAAGCCAGAATTAAAAACAAAAAGTGAAAGCACAATGAAATAAAGCACTCTATATGTGAGTGAAATAAATTGTAATTAGGTGACATGGTTGTAAATTCAGATTGATCATCAGATTCTGGAGGAAATAAAGATTGTCACACCCTCTCTCTCTCTCTCTCTCCCCCCTCTCTCTCTCCCTCACAATATTAACAACGCAATTCCTTCAATTCTAGTACTATGGCCACAGAGAGAAGCTGAGGTTGATCGGCAAGGAGCATCTGCTAGAGAGGCTACAGCGAGACGCCCTGAAAATCGCCAAGGACGTGGCCGACGAGAATGGATGTCTGATGGCCGGAAACATCTGCAACACCACGAGATACCGGGCTGACAGTCCTCAGCTGCTGGAGGAAACAGAAGCAATGTTCAAGGTGCGTACACCCACCAGATGGCATCCTCCAAAACCCGGTCATTATGCTTACTTACCACCTGTCAAATATTTAGAAAGCGTGGCCATTATGCTTACTTACCACCTGTCAAATATTTAGAAAGCGCGGCCATTGTGCCTATTTAACATCCGTCAAATATTTAGAAACCCCGGTCATTATGCCGACTTAACATCCGTAAGATATTTAGAAACCCCGGCAATTATTTGACGGATGTTAAGTAGGCATAATGGCCGGAGTTTAGAGGATGCTCAGATGACAGATACTCTCTCATTTCCTACAGACTTAAAGAAGACTCGTATTATTATATTTCGTATGTAGCTAAACTTCCAGGTGAAAATACAAGTACACATTCTCTAAGACGCAGGTCCAGGTTAATACTTAGGCATAGTATATGAAAGCACAATCACTTAGTCTGTGTTTAGAGGATGCTGACAACCAGCAATGCATGTCATTGCGATCATATGATCCATGACCTGTCGAGTTTCGACGTTTCCTTTGTGGGGAGTGTTTCAGCAATCACGAATTATTTAAATGTTTGGAGAGGACGTTAAATACTGAGATTCGTTCAAGAATGAAGTATTGTATTATTCAGCAAATATATTTTATGGATACTTCTTCTGAAATATAAATAGTACAAGATGTGTAGATTACAATAATGTTTGATTTAGTAGTCGAATTATTATTAATATTATTACTATTATTATTTATTCAGAATTATGTTTTTATATCATTTTATTTTAAAAGAGGATATTTCTTTTATTACAGGAACAGATAGAATGGGCGGTAGAATATGGAGCCGATCTCATTCTAGCTGAGACATTCGTGGAACTTGGCGAAGCGAAATTGGCTCTTAAGTGCATTAAGAAATACGGGAAAGGTACTATATTACCAGAATGTGTGTACATGGAGATAACGTATTCAGTCAAGTACAATATTTTGATGATAAGATAGTATTATAAGAAATATCATTAGATTCCATTTTTATGAATATTGGAATCCAGCAGGAACTTAGCAAGGTTATGCCCACTCGTTTCTGTGTTCAAAGTAATTTGTTCTCCGAGTTACATTCCTTTCGTTCTAGATAATGCCGGAAGACATTCCGTTCGTTCTAGATAATACCGGAAGAAGTCCAAAGTAGTAATTCCAGTAGACATTTGGAATGAGGCACGTTATATCTGACATTGCAAGGTCATTCAAGACACCCCAGAGAACCATTGCTCTTTATTCAATATTGCTTCTGTTACAATCAGAACATCCGCTAGTTATTTCCCAATAATCGTACATCTGGTGATGATGTATCGCTTGTGTGCCGATTGGTTCCTGGTACAGGCTGCTGTAAACCTGCAATGTATTATGTTTATCCTATCTTCAGGTGTGCCCGCGGTGGTGAACATTAACCCCATTGCCCAGGAAAAGACGCTAGATGGCGTGGCGTATGCGGAGGCGTGTCGCCAACTGGAGGACGCGGGTGCTGACGTGGTCGGCTACAACTGCTGCCGGGGACCAGCAACCACGATTCCCCTTATCAGAGAACTACGGAAAGTATGCAAGGTAAGGGGAGCAACATCCGTCAAATACTTGTCATATATTACAGTTGTGACTGGCACGACTGGCATGACATTGAGGAACAACGTTATATCCATGTAATTTAATACATTACTGAATGTCACTGATCTTGAACCACAGTTGACAATGCTTCCTTAACCTAGTACCTCCATGGTAATAGTCTGTCACGTGACGTTTCTTCTCTGTTCTAGGGTCCTATTGCTGCATTTCCAGTACCATACAGAACGTCTCAAGACTTCCCTACAATGCAGTCACTCATTGACCCATTCACAGGTTGGTATACACAGGGAGACCCACTTACACCCCTCTTATTTAGCATTTCATTTAGAATTAATGACGATTCATATTCTGATATTACTTCTCTTATTTTTTTGTGATAACGGATTATTCCATGTATTATTCTAATTATAATTTCACCTCAAAATTTCGTTCTTGACCAAGAACAAGAAAAATCGTACGAGTTTTATGTAATCCATAAGTATATATTTGGGACCTGATTCACAAAGCTATCTTATCTTTACAATCGATTGTAAACCTAACGTATGAGGAGTGAATGGTGGTCACGATAGGTTTACAATTAATTGTAGCTCGGACGGCTGGTAGCGGAATGATAGAACAGTTGGCCCCGTGTTCAAATCCCGTCCCGGGCATCAATCTTTGCGAAAGTTATCTTTCTGATGCGGTCATGATAGGATACGCTGTCTGTATCGAGGCAGTTATTATTTGTCAGTACTAACCGGTGCTCGCCAGGTTTACTGCAATATTCAATATCCAAATTAAAAAATAAATAACAATTGTAGTTCTGTGGATCGAGCTGTGCATTCAATACCCGTCTATTACGATACTTATCGGCTAAAAACGATTTTTGATTAACATATCGAATTTGTTTCTCTCAGGTAAGAGGGCATTCCCGGATCTCTCCTCTCAGCTCTGCGGCGTGGCGGAAGTTAGAGATTTCGCCGAGCAGTGCAAGGAGATCGGAGTCCAGTTTGTCGGCTTGTGTTGTGGCAACACTCCCGCCATGACCCGGGCTGTGGCGGAAGTCTACGGTCGTGTCCCTCCTGCGTCGAAATTCTCCCCCAACATGGAGCAACACTTCATCTTCGGCAAAGACAAGTACTTCCCCGACGACTTCTACACAACCAAGCTGAAGAAGGCCATGAAGAATTGATGTAAATGCCGTTCATGTTGCATTAATTCATAATTTCTGTTTATCGATAAATAGAAAACGTACTCTGACATTTTAGGGGTAGTTTTACATTACAATGTCCACATGACAGTTAATAAAAAATAGTACAGTATGTATGTTAACAAAATAAAACGATGTTATTTTCTTAGATTATCCACTACACATGTAATGCATCAATGCAATGTTTCGATATATATTATTGAATACACGTATATCAAATATACCTGAGTAGTGCATCACGTACAGTACAGTTTACAAATCCTACCTGTGATTTTATGTGTGTACAGTAATGTAAAGAAAAACTATAAAACTGATATAAACTGTATACAAACTATAGAAAAAGAGATAAAACTGTTTATTGTGCTGCAGTGTTGGCTTTCATCGTTTAGAGATGTTATTTTAGCATTACCCGCCCGCTTACCCCCTTCCCCCCTTTCCCCCTAAAAAATTAAAGAACGAAACAAGGGAGCGACTCATTGTTGTTTATAGATAGACTATCCTAATATGTACACACATGTTATCAATGGGGACTGTCTCCTGTGAAATGAATATGTCTTTCAGCTGACAGTGAGATGTCAGAGGTTAGATATCAGAGGTTAACCTGCAAAATATTCCACGGATATGAGAGAACACGCTTCATTTAACTGTACCATTGCCAAACGTAATTACAACATTACTCAAAATCGTAGACAATTTATTACCGTATGAAAGACCGAGACAGATAGACATGTACACATGTAAGTTACACACATACGCTCGCATGCAAAGCAATATCATATTAACTTCGTGTATTTACAGCTTATATTCATAACATTTAATATTCAGTCAAATTATTTTTTGCAATATGAAGCATGATAGTGATTATGGCAATGGCAATGGACGCTGAGATTTTACTTGCCAGAGAGTCTGAAAGAGATAGGAGAAGCAATATGAGGAAAATCAAGCATATTAAATTTGTATTTAATTAAATTTCATTTATCATGTTTTGATCAACGGTTGTAAAATGGATTTAAATACATGTTGAACTTCAATGAAGTATATTATACATAGTAGTGAAAAAAGCAATCGAATAATGATTTATACGCCTAACATGGCAACGTTGTTCTGTCCTAAAATTCGAAACTAAATTCTACAGACCAAAAACTAGGCTGTATACGGTAGTTCTCAGATGAGTAATTACATTGTTGTACCTCATACATAATGGATGACTACACTCAACAAAATTCACTAAGAGCCAGCAATTAGCCTTTCTAGACATATAAATGTAGACTTAGCATCGAAGAAATGTCTAGGTAATCTACAATAACTTGCAGACGAATTGGAAGAAAGCTGGTATCACATTCTTCAAGTCGAGTTTCCAAATATGACAGAAATTGAAACTTCCCGCACCTTTATTTATTTTGTTGAGTATATTTAGCCACGGAAGAACTACATTAGATTTCACTGATCCCTTTCAATCATCGAGTAGGTAGTATATCTATACATATGGCATTTGATTCCTCTTTCGAGTTCAATAGTAGTTTTCAATCAACTTACTACATGTGACACTTGACTGAAGAAGTATCGCCACATCCGTCAAATCCTGCACTGTGAGACGAGTGCACATCACTTTACTACTTCTCAGACAGTGTACGTAGTTGTCCATAACGCTGGAATATTTTGTTAATTGAAGAATCAGAAAATGATCACTTCTTAATACGAATACCGGTGTCTATCAAATTTCGAATTCACCGAACATTCTATAAAATATATTTCTATTTAAAAAAGATCAAGATGGGATTTAGTGCCGCGTTCAAGATTGTTTTCACTTAAAAACATTACGGTTTGTCAGTTTATTGCAATCTACTGTAGGGATGAATGTTGCAGTAAACCTGCGAGCACCGTCTTATACTGACAAAAGATGATAACTGCATTGCCACAGCGCATCATATCAATATTGCGTCAGAAAACGTATTTAAATTCTAACGTACAAGCTTGCTACAAGTACAGTACATACCTACATAGCGAGTTCCCGTATGTTTCTGTGATATTTTTGGTCTCTTCGTGAAATGTCGCCAGACAATGGAAACTATCGCAATCTTGACTCTTCACCACCGAACGCAGAACTGCCAGAACATCTCATTGATTTGATTATTATTACTAATATTTTATTATTATTATGACTATTATTATTAGTTGAATTATTTTATTATTATTATTATTGTTATTATTGCTATTAATTATTATTGTAATTACTACTACTACTACTACTACTACTACTACTACTACTACTACTACTACTACTACTACTATTTCATTTTGTTATTATTGTTATCATTATTAGTAGTATTCTATGCATGTCCGTTCGTACAATAATGCGATAATAAGAGTAATAACAACAGCAACAACAACAACACAAAGTACCGTATCATGCGCATGTTAAAGGAATATTTCATAAAAAAACGCATTAAGTTATATGTATATTCACATACACACTGATTGGTGGAACTACAACTGTTAAATAACTTGTGCAATACAACTAAATTACATATTATATTTGCTGTATATTTAAAAAATATAGTGCTGTGTCCACATACGTACCCAACGACAGCATAATCCAATGTATGAAGTATGTGGATATCTTCATGGCGAAAGATATTACCTTCTCCTTTGAATGCTGCTAGTTTCCAAATTGAGTTGGAATGTTTACATGATTGTACATGGATGCACAGCAGTGTTGCGTGCTCGAAACAAGATAATTGAAAGTACCGGCGTGTCGACGACGCTGTTCAATGGCAATCCAGTCATGCACGACTGATGTTATCGGGGATATATTCCAGGGTGTGTATATGATTTCCTTCGTGACATGGAGAAAGGTTGAATCAGGTTGAAACTGTGCTAAGCTAGTTGCTCTCTGCGAGTTTAAATCCTATCCTTTCATCCCATAATTCCTCAAAATTTCTGCTTTCTCATCCATTGCCCCACAGGGTGATCCACTAAGTGTTGAACTTTCTTCTTGCATTAATTAACTTTACAATTTCATAGCTCCTCCTCTAAATGAATAAACGTAGGTGTGCGTAATCGGTCAGTACTCGTATCAATTCAATGTGATTGAATACAGGGATACGACAGGGATACGTATTTGGTCTTGTCGCATTACAGTACAGCTACGATAAACTTGGTAGTACATGGATGGGAGCATCCTCTACAAAAAGGATGTTGCCCATAAATCATACCATATCAACAACTAAGAAAGGTATAAGCACCATTAATAAGCCAGTGGTTGATAGCGAACCATGGTCCACAAACATAGGCTCAGCATAACCATTTTCTTTTCTTAAACAAATACAATAACTAATTAAACATTATCTCTGTTTGGTATGTTTTCAACTTCTACATACATACAAAGTCAACGTTTTAAATAAAACGATTATTTATAATAGATTTAATGTAATCGATCAGGAACTACATATATGAAACAAGTCCAGGAAATTGAATTCAAGATTTTATTAATATACAGCTGTATCTGTTTGAGAATCTTCCACCATGGCGTATCATAGTATAGCTACACAGGTCGTCCGTCCGCTCCTCTTCCAAGCTGTGTCTGAAACGAGGACATCTGCGACAAATACCAGAACCGCTATGCTAGTCATATGTCAGTAAGGACTATACCGTATACAGTAGTTGTATATGCGGTACAACTTCTAGCGTATAACCCTCGCTGTCGTCATGCTCTATTCAATGTCTACACGTCTTGCCATACGGTAATGAGCGTAAAGGCTCGCTCACACGGAACGATCGGTTGTACGACGAGTCTGGTTCGATTGGTCGCACGAGTAGAACTTGCTCTAGTCATGCGATCTCTATCGTAGCGAATCGCATCGCATGTTTGCTTACATCGGTACAACCGATCGTTCCGTGCGAGTCCACAAGGGATTGGCTTGGTGGGGTGCCATTCTCTGGACACCATGGTACCCATTCTTCAAGAATCTCTCGTATCCACTAAGAGGCCATAGCGCTCTCGTTGTGATCGGCGAACAAGATATATACGAGAGCGCTATGATGTCTTAGTAGAGCTTCAGGAAATGACATGAGTTCTAACGATTCCTCTCTGTAATCCGTGTCAAAGACGTTTCGTGGCAATTTCTTCGATTTAAAAAAAAAAAAAGTATTTTTTTACATCGAAAGAAATGCCACGAAGCTTATTTGATAAGGACTATACTCTTCGCTACGAGACCACGACGTTCTCGTAAGATATGCATGGCCGTATTCGTAAGGCGATCGCGACTACACGTGAGAGAGCTATGGTCTCGTAGTGGATACGAACGCTTCATTATTATAATAGAAAGTGCCAATGATTGCCGTGGACCTTTCATTCTGAAAAAGTCATAATCACATTGGGATTGGACGACAATTGCACCAATAATACTCTTTAAACATGTTTGTTTATATAATTCACAATGGATACGTTGTATATAATGGATACGTTGATACAAATATTAGATTAATATTAGCGTAAATATCCAGAATAACTGCTCAAGTGGGCTTTTCGGAAATGGGTGATTATTATTTTTAATCTTCACATTTAAAGTAGACGTAACTTCCTTACCCAGGTTTCAAAAGTGAAGAAAATTCGAGTAATAACAAAAAAGCACCATGGTTAATTTTATCATCAACGAACGCTTCGTACTTTATCTCTCAAGAAATTCCGGTCTCTCAAGAAACGCTTCGAGGTCCGCTTCATTAATGTCTCCGTTCTGGTCCGTGTCTATACTATCCCCATCTGTCAAAACATAACAATCACAGTGGTTATTGTTAAACAAATACATGTTGAAGCATGTTGGTTCCTGGTTAGAGACAGTATTTACCTGGAGTCAAATCAAATTACCTCTTACATTATATGACCAAACATTAAACATACCATATGCAAACGAATAGTGCTCAATACTGACAAATGGAGTCGACGGTCAAAACACTAGAAAATATGTTCAGTTCTCTACTTTCTACAATCAGTTCTCTACTACGAACAGTTCTCTACTGACTACGATCAGTTCTGTACTGTCTACAATAAGTTCTCTACTGTCTACAGTTAGTTCTCTGCTGTCTACAGTGTATTAACTCAGGCTTCTCAAATACCATGTTAATGGTACCAAGCAAATGTGGAATCTTTATAAGCTGATATAAAGCATTTCCAACTTGAGATATTTTGATGTAAGTTAAATTTGTATCTATGAAGATGTCATACAATCTGGGACATTCAGTTGTATGCATTCTGACAAAAGTTTCATTAACCTGGAACGAGATTATGAAACTGTTTTTAATGCGACTTCATGCTCAGGTTTTATTCACAAATCCCCATATATAATTTTAGCTTCATAAAAAAGTTTCGTAAGTTCGGTGCCTGGTATAACTCAACAAACACATAAGCCAGTAACTCGGCAAATGTTATTATAACCTTGTGTGAATGTTACTGATATGTTATAACATTCACACAACGTTGTAATAACGCTGTACAACTTTATGTGTTTGCTGGGATGTAGATACGTACCTCTTTTCCCAACATAGGGAATTGGGTGAACATAGGGATAGTGCGGATAAAAATGCCTCACAAATCTGCGCCATCGTCTGCTGCGCCAGCATTCCACATCACACAGCAGCAGACTAGCCACCAGGAGTATCAGCAGACCTCTCATTGTCAGTGATGTCTGTACAAGCAGTTCATAGACATGGTTATAATATCAGCAAACCTACTCTCATTGAAGAATCTGTATATGGTTATTGTGAAGGTACCCTGCTATCAAACTTCACTCGCAGACAAGACAGACTCGAATCCAAGGGTCGACAGTCATGTAGTTTACCACAATAATCGAAATAATATATATTTACAAATAATATGTGTTATGCGAACACCATAGAAGCGTCGGCCCCATCGTAAGTTATAAAGACAACAAATAAAAGCTCACCTTTGGATGTCAGATCAAATTCGGAAGTTGTCGTTCTGATATTACGGCTATTCTTATATAGTAAGCAGTGCTTATTTATTTATAAAAAATACTCACACTCAGAGATCCGTATGTACAGCTTTTCACACATATATATGGAACATACTGTGATATCTACATTATTAATTGCAATTCTGATAGAAGCTATTTATTTTGTGTAGTATTTCAAAAACAACTGCAAACACCGTGCCATTCAATCATAGAATAGTGTAAAAAAGAAATTGTCCCACTATGTGCATAACACGTCTAACAGTCGATGGCGTGCGATGGCATCATACTACAGTATATCGTGTACATTCCCGGATATAGACTAATTGCAGAATAATATCCAGATATTACACATATTCATTTATCATTTGAAAAATCTAGAACCAATTTTGAATTTTAAGGACAAATCGTCCATCATGAAATTTAGTTTCGCGACCCATTTAACCCACTAGCGTCATGGCACAACGAATACTAATTACAACAATAATACCTTAACTGAATGGGGATACATGCTGAATTAAATTAAATATGTTAATGTCAACACTAGCAGCTTAAATCACGGAAAAATACTGTATTTCTAAATGAAAATAGCACTGATTGAATACAAAGTTGGTACATTACTGAACTATCTACACACAGAGCATGTAATTACAAAAGGAAACATGTGTTGTTGTTGTTGGATGTTACTTGGAGTCCTCTTCCAAAATTAAAACATATCACTGTTTCAAAGATGTATTTATATTTGAACCTTACTTAAATTTACTTTCTCCTAAAAACAGATTAGC
>JAUTBT010084272.1:0-12433 GCA_032361225.1 Lepetodrilus schrolli | reverse complement strand
TGACAAGACCAAGGATGATAACTGCATTGACACTCTACAGACATCGCATCCTATCAATATCGCGTCAGAAAGGTAACCTTTGTGAACATTGATGCCGGGCCCCTGGGGCTGGATTTGAATCTGGAACCTTTGGCTCCAAAGTCCAACTGTTCTACCACTGCGCTACCAACTGCACCCGTAACTACATCTGAACCACACACGTGGCCTTACGTACTTCTCTCAAAATAAGAATTTATTGTAAAAACTACATGTTTGGAATTTGAGAAAGTTAAAGGCTCAATATTTGGAATTTGAGATATATAACACTAAAAAAATGTTGAAAAATTAAAGAAAGGATAAAATTATGTAAACCATAAGATTGTAATCTTGTGCAAGAACATGAAATAGTTTAAATAACAACACGCTCTAATGTACTGTTGAATAAGTCAAGAGAGATTAGACGGTGGTTGTGCTGTTATTCAATCAGTACATAGACCCCTCAAGCCAGTGAACCATGGTAGATGAGAACTGATAGATCCAGAATGGCAGAAAAGTAGTCAAGAATACTGATGACATCCCAAGGACTTAAAAGGTCAACGTTCCCCCTGCTGGGTCAACCAAGACTCGCTGCCTCTCTAGGGCATCTCGGGTTGTCTCCAGCCAGAAGAAGGTTAACGGCATGCATTAAGCGGCAGCATGGCACCTCAGCCCAGCTCCAAAATCTACCTGTGTCATAGTAGTACATTCCAGGTGGCACAAAGTACATGGCTTGCTGTTGATTGGTTAGCAGTGCATTCTCTGAAGCCTGATTGGATGAATGCAGGCTGCCCGGTGTCTTACTGGCGGTCGCTCCACTCTGCTGCTGCACCTGTTTGTAGGCAAACTGACCACCAGTCGTCGGCGAAATCTGATTGGCAGGTGTCTGATTGTATGGAGTCTGATTGGTCAGCATTTGACCAGAAGACATCTGACTGGATGATGTCAGATTGGTGGCAAACTGACTGTTTGACATCTGATTCATTGAAAACTGATTGTTCGGCATGTGATTGGTGGTTGGCTGATTGCTCGACATCGTATTGGTAAGAAATCCTTGAGAAACTGCATGATTGGGTTGAGCGTGCGTTGCAAGAAAACCAGTGGCGCTTTGGCTAAACTGGAGCAGATCGTGGCCAGCAGCACTTGATGATGACACGGCTAGTAAGGATACGATGCCTGGTGTTAGTGAATCTAGCATGGCTACACACATGGATGCCAACAAGCCACTATCACAGATGTTATAGGTTAAGTACCATACAAGCCTGACAAGCAAGCACTGATTAGTAATGTATTATTGACACAGGCTACAACACAGGCAATATGATCAAGACAAAATATTATCAGGGTAATGTAGTAAAACAGTTGGTTTGTAATTTTTTTCTGCTATTATATTAGGAAATTGCTAGGTTCGTACAGAGGACCAATAGATATTTCTAAAAAATTATACACACAAAAATAAATAGTCAACGAACTTGTGAAACAGTCACTGCATGACTTTTTCACTGATACGTCACACACACAAAAAGTGTATTATATTCTTCCAGATACGAAGTTCACATAAACGCCAAATAGAGGGGCATGAGTGCTTATGGTGAGAGAAAGAAAATTGGAAATTCACCCGTGAACATTTACAGACAAAATTATATTTGTGTTCTAAATATATAAATTTGAATAAAACTGAATATGAAGACAACTGAATCTGATAATTATGGAACAAAATCGTGCTGAACAGTACACTGACAACATATACAACAAAATGGGAAAAAACCCACAGATGGACAACAATTTTAAAACATCGCAGTTAATGACATGTCTATTAAACTTCTTTCAATACATATTAACCCTCTCCATGCTGAAGTTAACCGGAGATGCCCTAAAGAGCAGTGTCTGTGTCTAATCCAGCAGAGAGAAGGTTAATAGGCCGAATTACAACTTACTGCCATGAGATCGTTCTGACATAATTTTGAAAGTGAGATCTACCTCTTAAACAAGTACAGTATCCCACATATTGACATGTCAGTGACACATTGCACAGTGACATGTTAGTGTCAACTCTCCTCACCTGGGACGCCAAACATCTGTGGCTGTTGCTGTCCTCCTCCACTGCCGTACAATGCCAGGATTGACTCCTTCGTGGATTTGTCAGAGCCTTTGTCTGCTGTGCCATCTTCAAATAGACTCGCCTCAATACTGCCATTCTAGAACAACAAATGTAGACAGACTGGATTGGAAACTGGCAGATATTTACAACTTTCCAATACAGAAAACTTGGGAAGGTTAGATAGGTTATATGTGTAATTTATATGTAGTTTACAACCTATTAATGAAAATAATTTAGTAATGAAAGAATCTTGAAAGTGGCTATAAAACTAAATTCAACCAAAAAATAATTAAAAAATAAAAATAAATTAAAACCAAATGATTTTTCTGCCATCAAACCAATAGAATAAATTACTTGTATAAATTAATCTACAAAGTGACTAATGAAAGCTACTATGATCTTTCTTTTCCTACATTCATGGCTAGCGTCTAATACAAAATAGACACAGAAAATCCACAAAAACAACCAATCAAGTATAAAAGTGAAATATAATTACTATATACTTTACTCTTTTTTTTTAATAGTCATGGTAGCCTCTACCGTACAATATATATTAGTAGACCATTTACTAATAAATTTAAATATAAATTTAAATATTAAAATCATAATTAAATTATTTTAAAGATATATTCTCCAAAATGAGCGCGACGTGATGTCAAAAACTGACCTGTTGTCCTCCTGGGCTCGGGTTTGTTGCTGACGGGTGACTCTGTGATGAGGGTGGGTTACTGTTGCCAAAAATATCTGCCAGCAGATCTCCCCCATTGGCCTGTGGACCAGTGGGTGAGGATGTGTCTGCAAATACAGCGAGCCCTCGTGAAAATGCACTTCTATGTACCACGGAATTGGATAAACCGCGGAGTTATAATAACAATGAGAACAATTATGTTGCACGACATCCACGCTCGAAAACCTGCTCATAGCGCTACATTATTACCCCAGTCAATGGATCTGTGTGCCCTCAATTCCTTCTCAACTCCCTGGGGAATATCCCAAGCTGCCATTCAATGGGCTACAAAGTTATCTTTTGCATGTCTATCTCATCCTTCTGGGGTTAGGGATGGATCCCATTATTATGTTCATTTATTTTGTGTTATTCAAAATATATTCACAATTTACTGTAACAAATTTTGAATTCTTTACAATTCTAAGCACAAAATATGCTAACATTTTACAGTACAATACAATGTGAATGTTTCATTTCACATAATGAGTTGCACGAGACGTGGATGAGTTCAGTGAATCAGTTGATCAACTCATCATTGTTTGTCAACAAGCTGACAAACATTCATGAATAAATAATAAATAAATTATGCATTTATATAGCGCTATTTATCCAGATATAGTCCTTGCTCAAAAGCACTCATTCGTATGCTCTTTCTAAGAGGATGCACTTGTGTATTAGATTGCTGTATTGTTGTTAATAGTTCACTAATTAAGGCTTCACTATAAACATCTGCCTATCAACATATGGTAGGCAAACAGCTTTACTCAAAACTTGAACATTGGTGGTCATTGCCCAAAATATTCAAGGCAATGTGTTGTTCTGAAAGTGCATTCTCACGGTGCAATTTGTATGAACAACTTATATTATTGATGCATGAGAACAATAGAATACAAACGATTCTACGTCACGATCAACACGTCAATTTGATGACAGTTTAAGTTGTTAGGTTTATCCTATACATCGATGATACAAGTCCATCTACAAGTTGTTCATACAAATTGCACCGTGAGAAGGCACCTTAATGATTTTGTTCTACATTATAGGAAAATTACCTCTCTTAAAAATGTAACAGTAATTAAATTACTCATACATACCTATATTTTAACATGTTGTTATTCAATAAAAAAAATATCCAGAAAATAGTAATATGAATCATGATTCAGATAAAATATTGTCAGAAAATTTAGTTCATAATAGAACCCAGTCAGATGAAAGATGGAGTCCGAAAACCAACAATGCCAAGAGAAGGAGATAACTCATTGCTGTAATGTCCACCACCAAAAACAAATCATTTCTAAAGATAGACTTTCTGTAAAGTTCCCCTATAACACACACTGCAATCTTGGCACACAATATTTTCAAATAGTCTCCACTTATCCATACCGGTATCAAATCTATTAACATGGATACGTCTACAATAAAACAATGCATGTCATATTAGGGGTGAAATAAAGTTCAGTCCTGAATTTGCTTTCTAAAGATGCAACTATTAGCAGGTACAGGCTTCATAGCCTAACCACAGCTACATCTCTGGAAGTTCAATTAAATTAATTTTATTAAAACTAGAATTGTTGACAGGCGAGATGCATTAATTCTACTATGTTGACAGATCAGTTGAATATTAGTCAGAGACATTTAAATTCAGTCATGCAGAAAGTTGTAATCATCCATGACAAAAGTCCGAGCCTGAGGTGGCAGATCAGAAGATGAAAATAAAATACGTGTACCTCCCAAATACTTACTGACAGGAGAAAGTGTAGGTTCTGGGGTAAATACTGTTAAGGAACATCATATGGTGTTAGTGTGACCAAACATATGTAAAATAAATGTAGAAACTAACACAGTGAAATCCTACTGTAACATAAAGTGTAATGGACATAACTTGAACTGTAACAAAATGTGCAAGTGAAATGCTAATGACTGAAATATTGTATTGATGCAATTAATTATTTTTTAAAAGATTACAAAAAAAACAAAACAAAAACCATTAAGAATTCAGTCCACAAATTGTTCCATTACCCATCAATTGGCCACCAATACATATACAAAATTAAAAAAGCTGGTCTCCATTTAGAAACTCTTGCTAGTCAGAATCATTAGTATTCCATCATATCACAATTTGGGGAAAAAATGCTAATAAATATACTGACCTAAGCCAATAAGATCTGCTGCACTTGAACTTTGTTGAGGTTGGACAGGTGGTGGGGAATTGACGGGTTGTCTACCCTCATCTGGCGACGGCTTCTGCTCTTGGCTGGAATTTCTGTTGTTGCTTGATGATGATTTAGCCTTCAGGCCCTGATGAAAAATATATTACATCTTTTAAAATATCCTTATAAAGAACACATATATATTCTACGATTTTGATACTAAAAATAGAAATTAGATTAATAAATCAAAGGCATGTGAATATTTGTAGAGATAACATACTGATTGCCAATAATGATCTCGGACTTTCCAATGTGTTCATCCGGTCTACTCAGTAACAGGAACCTATTCAACAAAACTGTTGCGTCGCGATAGCTACAACTGCTATACATGAATAGTGACCTATGACCCTTGCAGCTATAACTGTTCTGTGGAACGGGTTCCTTAACATCAATATTTCTAGGATTACAAAACAATACCTATTTTAACCTAGGTCCTGTTACACAGAACAATAATAGCGCTACAATAGTCGTAACTCCTGTACATTTACGTATTGTTACGTTTCGTATCATTACGATCGTTCCCTGGAACGGGCCTGACTACAAAGTAGCAAATGTCTGGATAACTAACTACTATTTACTGGAATTGCATCCTCAAAAGCATTGAGGATGACATCAGCCATCATGCTAATACTTACAGAGTTCAGTTGGATGCTCGACACCGATGGCTTAGGTTTGGACCGCTTCTTGGGTTTGTCATCATCCAACCACTGAATTGAGATGTAAAAACATGCCTCAGTTACAAAGATGCATACTACTAACATGGCACTGATCTTCTGTGAAACCACACGTATTACTATAATACTATAATGACTTGTCAGACGAGTTAGACGTCAGTCTTTGATGGCAGGCAACACGAGACCGATCTATTGTGGAACTACATATCTAAATGACTAGACATGGGACAGATCTATTATGGAACTACATATCTTAATGAGTAGACACAGGACAGATCTATTGTGGAACTACATATCTAAATGACTAGAAATGGAACAGATCTATTGTGAAACCAGACATTGTAATGATTGTCAATGCATTTGATGTTTACATGTATATTTAGTAATAAAAAATTAACACCTATCAGCATGAAAAAAATCGGTGTATGCCAGGTGGCTTCAGCCAGCTGTTTTGTATGCATATGAATAATACCAAATAATTGTACGGTAAAACAAAACAAAATATATATATACATACACATTTTTAATAAATACTTTTTTACCAATATAAAATAGAAGTTTGAAAAGCAAGCATAAATTAGTTATTGCCATTTGTTATTGTAATAACAAAATAAAATGGCATTGGTTTATTCCCACACCAATTCCCACAGTATAATTCTGTAGAAGAAGAATATTGACTAGTTGACAGGCTTCAAACGTGACCATTTGGGATTGTAGTCTGATGATCTGCCAAGTCCCAAGATTACAAAACCTTTTCAGAACGATTTCATGCTCAAGCTCAAATCATATGGAGATTTGAGAACAAAACCTTGAGTTGAGAGTTTATACTAAAAAATGTGTCTTAACTTTGGGGCCAGTACAATATTGACCACAAAATAGTGAGTTAATGCTTCTGTTTTACTTTGCAGCAGGAATCATTCACCCATACGTGACGACTCCCCACAATGAAGCAGGTAACTAACACTCTGCAACCCCCCACCCCCAAACAACTACTAGTATTAGGTGGGCACCGAAAGTGACCTAATGCTAAATGCAAATAAAGTGAACATAATATAATTCTCGAACAATACTACTAGCAGTGTTCGTGATGTACATATACAAAACAGGTTTTTGATTGGTATGTTGTTTTACGTCGCTGTTGGAATATTTCGCCTATGACATCAAAATCTGGACTCAGAGGTAAATTTCCATTAGCACGCTGCATGCACAAACACAAACCTTCACCAATTCATTAATTGTTTACTGTAACAACTTAGTATTCACGAGAAGATAAGAAGAAAAAAATAATTTAGAAAAGCATTTTATCATGTTTCCTAAAAAATGGCAAATATTTGTAGATTCATCTTCAAGAGATAGTATCTAAAATGTCACTTTCTAAATAACGATGTACATTTACATGATGGCCCATTACACAACGTAAGCTTGTCCTCACTTGTTCCATGAGCTGAGAATTAGCAAACGTACACAACCCTTTTTGTAAAAACAAAATATATCCATAACTGGTTTTGTTTTGTTTTATCATTGAACTCAAGTTAATAATCTCTCATGACTATAGAAAAATCCCTATGATGTATAATGCAACCATTAATATCATTATCGATCTAATGGTAACATAGGACAATTCACAATACAAAATATACTGCATGCATGTTAATAGATAATACAAAAGTTAGGCAGTGAAACATGGAACTCGCTAAATCTGATATTACCAATGATATTGGGTTAATAAGTCACAAATGGAGAAGAAATACTTTCAAAGTTCAACAGTCATCAAATGACATCCAGTGAATTATTGTTTTACGTAACAGCAGGAATCTTTCACCCATACGTGACATCAAAGGACATCCAACATGCCAGAAATATCATGAAAAATTACACAACTGTACAGTGGAATTTTATGGAAACCTAGAAAAGCACAAGTATTGACATGCCATAGGTTCTTAGAATATCTACGTACCTCTCTCGGAATGACAGGCTTGGGTGGGACCCACTCTTGTGCAATATACTTCTTGTGCTCATACTTGGCTCTTATGAAGGATTCAAGAGCATTTATGAGAAAAGGTAAGGACACAATAACATGGTTAAAATATTGAACTTGGAAGAAATTAATTTGTAATTTTTTATCGGGGATCACGGTCTGAAAGTAATTTGGATGGCATTATAAAAATAAAAAAATCTCAGTGCTATACTATTAGCAATGGTATACTATATAGTCTGAGTGATCAAATTCCTGCACATCATTAATTTCTCATTGACAATGTAGCATTAGTGACCATTTTATAGCAAGATTCAACACTGCTATAGATATGATCAAGGCGTAGACTAATACAGCTTATGAAATTATTACATTTATAATCAAAAAGATTCCAGGTTCCACCATATTTTTTTTAATGTTGTGTGTGTTTGTGCTTTTTTGTCATTCATTAGTTGTATTTTTATGTGATTTCCTTTTTAAGTTGTTTTCAAATTTTGGGATACGAATCTGTCTGGGGTCGTCTGAAAGCATCAGGAATGTTGGCCTCATATGCTGCTCTGGCACGACTGTTTCCAACCTCTTGCATCATCTATAAAAGACACAATTCTTTTTTACTAATTACATAAATTGCAAGCAGGCATAATTACAACTCTGACCAATGCATGTAAGAAAAATGTGTTGCTAAAAAATAGGTGAACAGTGAAAGTTTCCAAATAATTAAAAATATTTGTCAAATATCATGTGAGACACTAGCGTATACATATTTTATTCTGCTGGAAACAATTGGGTACAAATTCTACAGCAGTTCATATTTACAAGTCCAAGATAATATTTATATTAAAAGAAATAGATGGGGGAAACATACAAAGCTTTTCAAAGAATAGAAATAATTATGAAAAAGGTACCTGAAATACCAACTATAATTCTGAATTATTTGAATTAGGAATTATTTTTTTTTATATTACTTATATGATAAACATAGAAAAGGAATTTTAAAAAAAATTACATACAGCAACTTGCTCTGCAGTCCATGTGTCTAGATTTACAGACTTGACTTTGGTGATGTGGACGCCAAGATTTCTATGGATACCAGCGCAGCGAATACACAGAAAGATTCCAAGGTTCCACGACGCCCATCTTGGCCCTGCATAATGGAGCATGTGGCAACATACAGTAACCTAAACAATATTCCTTGTTTTGGTCAACAATCATGATAATAATGGTTACATCCTGGACTATATTAATTGTAAGTAGACACGATTCATTAACATCCGCTGACATATACTGTTCAAGCCCAACAGCTAACGATATGCTATTGTGACATCACATGAAAAGCCCCCCCCCCCCCCCCCCATTATATTGCGCAAAACTGATATAAATGTCAACAGCAATGTAAGCATGCAATCAAACAAAGTTAAACAGTAGAAAATGTGATAAATATTGCAAGCTCTAAAAAATATGAGTCTCATAGCATGTTTAGCATCATAAAGCATGCGACATTATTGGAACATCTCTTGTCCCATTTGGGCCATATGTTATATTGATTTGTCAATTTTACAAATGAAATTTCATATTACAATTGTCGTATTTATGTTAATCACGGGGCAAGCCAACGTCCCACAGGGACGTGCGTGTTTGCACTCTAGATGACACATATTATGACAAGGCAAATGTGTATTATTACAATGAAAAAATGTAAACAAAAGCATAGTCCTTGAGGTCAACCCTTCATTCTATGCACCTTATTCACATCTTGAACATTTCCATATGTAATAGAAATTATGAAAAAAGGCGACTTAACAAGCTGTGTATGGTATTACAACCATATATATTGCGTTTGTTTGTTGTTTTTAATAATTTAAAAAAGGTTCATTGTATATATTAAGGATGTCTGTTTTTAATAATAATATTTTATATATACGTATTGTTTTTAATAGGCATTATGTACATACTAAGGTATTCTGCGTGTTATTTTTGTAATTTCTTTGTATTTTTTGTGTGTATAATTTACTGCATTGTCTGTACTGTTTTTGTAATATCTATTGTTATGATTTATAGTGACAGTGACGTAATATGTCTAATAAATAATATCGTATCATTATCAATCGTTGATAATGAAACAGTATGCCAAGTGCTCCATTTTTACTCACCTCGATCTCAATGCAGACATTGTAGCCATGTGTGTTTTTCACACTGTCACGTGAATAAAAAAAATGGCGCGAACAGTATGTCATGTGCTCTGTTTTTACTTTTGCATCTAGGATGTTTAATGTAAGTGCATATCATTTAACATAGAAACATCATCTCTAGAATGAACACCTCTGTGGTAAGGGAATCGGGAAAGGCCTTATTAGAATGGATAGCATTCGCTAGTATATTCAAATAGCCCAAATTTATAATCATGGAAGTCGTGTTATTGAAAGAAGTGTTGTTCTTTGTCAATCATAACAATTGGAATATGAATCCAAACAATGGTACAAAACGACCCAACACCAGGCCATTATTGAAAGAACGCATGAAATAATGTGTTTTTTTGTCGATCACAATTGAAATATGGATCAAAATAATGGTACGAAACAACCCTAGTGCGAATCGACCAGAAACTAAGCATGAAACGACTCGGGTAAAACGAACCAGAATTGGTACGAAAAGGTTTTAGTGCGAAACGACCCATAACCGATGGTATTTGTGACAGTGTAACCGAATTCATTTCATTACCACTAAAGACATTCCCCATGTACATGTTCTTGGAGAATCAAATGATACATAGAAGTCAATTAAAAAGAATTGTTTTGTTTTCTTGTGTATAATCATCATTCATATGTTCAGCTTTAGTCTTGATACCATTCAATATTTGTACGCACGGCGTAGTGTTGACAGAATACTGATTCTACAGCGGTCTACATGTCATAATTTCGGAATGTGATTACGGCGAGTATCAAAGCCCCTTACCTTTAGCGTCACAATCTACACAGTACTTATTATCATCATCTTTTAACAGATTTGATAAAATAGCCTGAAATTTCTCTTGTTGGACTTTTGCTCGTTCCTTTTCTCCTCTAGATGAAGACATTGTCAAAATTTTCTTCGGTTGTGGGAAGGACCATCTAAGGGACGTTACTCCAGCAGCTTATCCGGTTTGCGCAATAATACACTCTAGTCTCAAAGTCCTAGTCTAGAACTTTACATTTGAAATACACAAACCTTGATACTAATTCAATTAAGAACATTGATGTAAACTAACAAATTTGGAGTTTTCTCTCACAATATGTCGTTGGATACGGAGTTATGTTATGTAGCGCCATGATATGTTTATGCTTGAGTAATGTGCCTCAAACGTCATCTACCCAAAGGGAGGTTACTCAAATCAAACGATTTAACATCCCAGAACCGAAATAATAGCGGTTCGAAACCAAGATTACAAGCAATGACTAACTTTCTACTTGAACAGAATACTGTTTTAGTAAATTAGATCACTGATTGTAATGAGTCTTTTCATGTCAGATCTCACGCATGAAGCAGATCGTAGTAAAATTTGAGCATTCACAATTTTCACTACCCTACTAATAATAGGTCACCGAACTTTGAAGAATAATAATAAAATGTGTTATTATATACTTACCAGTGAACAAACTGAGATTTCTCAATCTGAGAAAAGTGATAATGTCACTGCAGTGAAGAGAACACCTTCCCGCTACTACTGAACCCGCTCTTGAACCGCGATGCCGACTGCCAACTTCGTCAGTTCATCGTACAATTATTTGATAATTTGAAAATATCTCCTTTCCCACGTCACTCGATGAGAGATACATGCTAGTTCACTAGACATATGAAATATCCTCTATATATCATCTATCTACTATATAATCCATAACATTTATAGAGATTATTAACCGAGTTTCTTTAGATATCGTCTATATCCTGCACTTAGGGATAATCTTTGTATTAGACGAATTTCAGTAACATTTAAATTATAGAGAATTAAAACAATGTACTATTATTAATAGAAAAGAAGCTGGAAGGTGGCGTTTTTTATGGAATTACATTGTTGTGCATTCACTGTCAGTCTGCAGTTGAACAAGTATTTTACGGTTGCTTCAATTAACTTTTTATGAGATAAACCGGACAAATCAAGGTATGAATTTATGCTCGCAAAAGGTAAAAATTAAGACAACCCCCATTATATATTGCTTGTGGTTTATGCCAAAATAGCTAATTTTGTGTATAACCTACGTAGGCCTATACATAATAAATATGGGTGTGTACGGTCTACTAGGAATGTATTTTTGGAATGACAACTGACAACGAGGAAGTGGGAGTGACATGAGAGGAGCATGTATAGACACACCTATCCAAAGTTTGATTGTCTTTACTTGATCTCATACTCTCTCTCATATTATTTTCGACATACGTATAGGAATTAGAACAAAATATATGTTTATATATTAAAGTTATATTGTATACGTGTACACACACACACGTGCACATACACACACGCGCACACACAAACACACGTGCACACAGATACACATAAACACGCGCGCGCACACACATAAACACACGCACACACAAACACACGCGCACACACATACACACACACAAACGTCATTCATGCAAACACTATGTACTGCATAAATCACATACATCAGCGGATCCAGAATGGGGTCTAAGGGGTCTGAAGATACACACCACATACACACAAACACCCTCCCGCCCCCCCCCGGCGCGGGG
>JAUTBT010084271.1:0-30698 GCA_032361225.1 Lepetodrilus schrolli | reverse complement strand
ATGGGCTAAAATCAAATGCAGCATGAATCATGCCAAAACAAATTTGATTAAAAGTGAATATATGACTGAATAAATGGTGGCATAGAACACCATCATAGCTCACTAGTGGCATTGAACACCATCATACCTCATTGTTGTTATAGAACATCATTAAAGCTCACTGGTGGCATAGAACACCATCATAGAACACTGGTGTTTTAGAAATAGTGCACTGGTGGCATAGAACACCATCATAGATCACTGGTGTCATTAATATTATTATTATGCAAAAAGAGATGTCATATTTGATATTATACCTGAAACCACATTGAAATCAAATTACTAATTAATACATGAACATATAATTAGTGTAATTAATTAACGAAGCACACCTTGTCATAGGTGTCCTCCCAGAAGTCCAGTGTGATGAGTTGGAAGGCGTTGAGCATGGCCCAGCCAAAGTGGTCAAAGTTGGTGTAGCCAAAGTTTGGGTTCTCGCCAATGTCCGGAAGACAGGTATAGTTCACAGGACAGCCACTACAACAGGAAGGTCATTAGTCATTTAACTAACGATTGATTGCACTATTTTTTTAACGTTCATCGAAATAGTTATTACAAATGTTTGCACATCAGTTTTTCTGTTCATACCTTGATGAACGTAAAAATAGTGCAGTCAATCCTTATAAATAAATTACTGAACAAATTTGTCGAGATTAAATGGATTTAGTAGTCTAACAAGGCGTATTCATTTGTAATGAATATTTTTAGAGCTGAGCATTAATATTTGCATCAAATGGTTGGTGATGGGTCGCACTACCTTGAGTTATATCCCCTTATTTTAATAATTATGGGCAAAAAGAAATACGAACATATCCAGGTTATATTACCATAAGTTTATACTTGAGATTCAACAAAATTCCACTATCAGGGGTTGCAGTTGAATTTTATATACCATACCATAGATAAAATTCCATTGCGACCCCCAATAATGGAATTGTGCTTGAATCTCCAGTATAAACTTCCGGTATTGTAACCTACTAATATCCGTATTTCATTTTGCCCATAAGTTTGTGATAAGGGGACATAACTTGAGGTGGTGTGATTCAGTGTAAAGGGGAAACACCTTGTTTTGTTTTCATTTAGTGATCTGCGATTTATAGTTATCTAATTCAATAAATATTATAGTTATCTAATTCAATAAATATTAAAATATTGATAACCATTGGATCATGAGGAGTAGGTGGATGTATAAAGTACTTTTGTAGTCAAATCAAATGCATATATTTTCATGTAAAACTTCGTCAGACCACTGTGTTACAAGTCTGTGATTGAATGCCTTCAAGCACAAACTTGTCTTCATAATAAACAACTTTTATCTGACTTCACTATACACAGACTGACTAACTACCATAATACAACTGTTCATTACATGTATATATTAACCCTCTCCATTCTGAAGGCAACTGGAGCTGTGTCTGTGCCTAATTCAGCAGGGAGAGGGTTAATAAATAGAAATAAAATATGTCTAGTCAATACTGTGTTACTGTTGATCCTATGCCTATGTATAACAATGACTTCAAAGAAATTTAGACCAATCTATGAGAAATATCCTATATATAAAACATCAGTCTTAACAGCCATGATGGTCTGTGACATTTAGATCTAGTTGCTGGGGATAATTCCAGTCAATATCTGATGAAGAGTCACACATCTGATGGAAGAATGCAAGCAGGCAGCAGTAGCTACTACAGTAATGTGAAAAGTAATTAACAATTCATAGCAGTTTCTTCATATTTCACAACAGTCTGACTCAATGCTATCTGATATCTCCTACATTACGTATAGAGGTAGGCGGGTGGTAGCGCAGTGGTAGAACGGTTGGACTTCGGAGCCAAAGATTCCAGGTTCAAATCCCGCCCGGGGGGCCCAGCATCAATGTTCGCCAAAGTTACCTTTCTGATGCGATAATGATATGTCTGTAGAGTGGCAATGCAGTTATCATCCTTGGTCTTGTCAGTACCAGCCGATGCTCGCAGGTTTACTGCAACATTCAGTGCTACGGATGTTGCGGGTTTCCTCCTGCCATAAACTGACAAGTCGTGATATAAGTGAAAGAATCTTGAAAGCGATCTAAAACCCCAATCCAAACAACAACAAAAACAACGTATAGACGTTGTGTATTAACACTAGGGCTGTGTCTAACTGTAGTTATGTGCAGGTTATGAAGAAGCAGTTTTTATGGGGACATGAATATAGACTGACTTTCCTACAATAGCCTATTGACATGCATTGGCAACTGTGAACAGTTCTGCTATCAATCAGCTATTATGTCCAGTGTTGCCAAACTGCTGGATACAGGCACCCTATTTCAATGCTTGCAAAATGTAATTTGTTAAACTCATTTTCTTTTCAAAATTCTACCATGACTATGCTATACTCTGAAGTCTACCTATAGAATAACCATGTATATGTAGATATAAGTAATTTCCTCTTTTAATTCCAGGTAAATAATTACTAGTATTCAACATTTCATGACATTTGGTATGTTGAATTATTCATTTTAACATAGTACGGTGTGAGACGTGTCTTCGTACGCTAACTATAATAGTTCAGGGCAAAACTATACTTTAATACATTATATATAAGGGTAGACCGTACTCTATCCCTAAAATGGAATGCCTGCTTCATATAATTTTTTAAGAATACAACTAATACTGCAAATAATGCATGCAATGTTTGATCATACCCATAATATCCAAATACCCATTCAACAAAGATCACACAATAATGGTATTGTACCAGAGGTGATCATGGGTCATGACATAATAGAGCAGCTGACCCATATTTTTTGAAGGGGTGCAACCAGTGTTACAACATTCGATGTCATATATCAAAATGTTCATCCGAGTCTGTAGATTATGAAAAACCAATGATGACATTGCGGAAATTTAGTGCGGTCTCAGATATTGACCCATATTTCAGGATTGTCACCTAACATGAGGATTGTTAAGCAAATGAGCTGCAGTGACTCATCGTAAAAGTAGTTCTAGTTCGACTGTGCTGATAATACGCTAGGAATAATGCTGAGGTGCAGAAGTTCTAGATGCAGAATCTGTATGTGGTCAAATTACTAGTAATAATAATAGTAAAGCGTGCTCTTTGCGTTACATTATTGCCCCGGTCAATGGATCAGTGTGCTCTCATATTCCTTCTCAACTCCCTGGGGAGGGTTGTCATTCACATGGCCACGTCGTCCCCCTGGTACAGTGTAGTGTACACCCTTATACATTTACCTACCCTGAGGTAGATGCAGTACTGGACATTAGTCCTTGATTTACTGCGACCTGTCATTGCGATATTCCACACGTCCCTGTTGACTTACTTAACCCAGTCTTATGAAAGTCATCAAATATTCACGACAGCTTTATTGGAGGCTGAGATTCTCATCAATGTTTCATGAGCACAAAGAGTCCAAATACCAAATTCTTACTAATTATATGTCTAGAGTCAGTCATGGCTAGGTAGGTAGACACTGGTCACTATCTGATGATGCAGGATTTACTGGTACATAGAACATGGGAATAGTTTCGATCTAAAGATGGGCTATTGCAGCAGTTCAGGATTGTAATGTTCATTTAAAACATGCAACTTTAATGATGGTATGACAACCGATGGCATATTTGATTAGCCCAATAAAATGAGCTGGCAAAATGAAATTTGAATTTTGATACTCTGTTTTGCCATTTTCAGTGATATCAGTATTTAAGCGATGTCACAGCTAGGTTCTGGTGGAAGGATAACCTGAAGGAAGTTATTGTAACAGTCAAACCAATGAGATTTGTTGTTTTGGTTAAATTGGGGTTTAGAGCCGCTTTCAAGATTCTTTCACTTATTCACAAGCCGTGATGGCTTGTCAGTTTAGGGCAGAAGGAAACCCACCACGATACAGACAGCACATCCTATCAATATTGCGTCAGAAAGGTAACTTTTGCGAACATTGATGCCAGGCCTCTGGGGCGGGATATGAACCTGGAACCATTGGCTCCGACAAACCAATGAGATGGAAGAAAGGTTACCTACCCTGATCCAGTGATGTTGCCACAAAGTTGATAATCACCATCACTGTTCTGGAACCAGTTTGCTGGAGAAGAAACAAACCCAGGAAAATAATAATATGTTAAATGTTGTGCAAGATTGCTAGATAATAGAAATAAAATAATTATTTGAAGCCAATGAGTGGTTGTCAATAGATCATGAATGGGTTATAAAGTCCAAGCAATAAATGGTTAGAGTGTCGGCCCGGAGTGCAAAAGGTCACGGAAATCAATCCCCGGCCATGACATACAAAAAGACGTTAAAAGAGTGTACTTGTTGTTCCCCTGCTGGGCACTCAGCATTAAAGGGGAAAAGTAAGGACTGGTCAGCTTGGAATCAGTATACTGTGTTTGAGTTGGGTATCCATGTTCTATCTGCGGCATGTGATATTCCAAGTGAGCTAGCATTATAAAAACTCGTGGAAATCCAGACTAGTACAAGCAGTACATATGCAAATCTTGATAGTGGCTGTATCCCTAAACGAACCAAGCAATAAATAAAGAAATGATTACTGTATATTGACTTCTTCTGTTCTTGAAGAATTCATTACATTTGAAATTGTAAATAAAAGTCTACTTACTGTCATTTCGTATGTGTTCATTGTAGTATGTGACGTATAAGGAGTCGGACGCAGTCATATTAAAGTTAAGCACACATTTCTGTCTTAATCCTCCCATGTATACTTGCAGAGCAAACAATGCAAACACCATCAAACAAAACATTGTCAACATTATCACTTCTACCAACATCTTGAAAGCACGAAGTAGAGCCCCAACTATTGTCTTTAAACCTGAAATATTAAAGGAAAAAATATTATAATAATAGAGCTAAAAGTAAATATTATGTAAAGGATGGGGTGTTTAAAAGAATAAGTGAGTAAATTATTGTCTTAAAATAATGAAACTGCCTTCTTAATAAATGGATATTTATTATAATGAATATCCTGCTAAGTGCATGGTGCATGATTTATTGCTTTACGTCATAGCGGGAATATTTCACCCATACTTGAAAAATAATATTTAATTATGCTATAGATAGTTTAACCCTTGATAGATCATTTGAAAAGTTCACCCTCCTTAAACCCAGTAACTGATAGATCAATTGAATTGTTCACCTCCGTTAACTGATAGATCAGTTCACCACATGTTTCAAAAACATGCCCTAAAAATTGATCAAAATTGAAGTAGATGATAGAATACAGAGAATGATATAATTATTAGTAAAAATGGAATTAAAAGTTAGACAAAATTTAGACAATGTAGATCCTTGTCTACATTATCTACCTCATCAATATCTCCTGGACATACAGCATACAATTTGGGGTAGACCCAGGTTACGTAAATAATTTTACGTGTTTTGTGCATGTAAACACAGAAGTTGAATCGCTGATAAATAATGTGTAAATTACTCGTTTTCATATTCCACTAAAAAGTGAACAAATGGACTTGGTAATTTGAGGGAAAGTAACAAATAAGTAAGGATGCTCTAACTAGCGAGACTACATCAACTCGGAGCGTCTGTCTCTCTCGGCTCACCTGGCACAATGGACACTGTTTTTAATGCTCGGAATACCCTGAATGTCCGAAGACCTTGAAGATTGCCTACGTCAGAAAGTTGCCCCACAACTTGAAGGAGGATGGTGGTAAACCTGAAAGGTAATCAGTGTATATATATATATATAAATAAAATAAATTAATTATTCATAGAATACCTGTATTTTTTGTTACAAAAATGGGAATCCCATTAACCCTCTCCCTGCTGGATTAGGCACAGCTCTTTTGGGTATCTGGTCATCTTCAGCATGGAGAGGGTTAATATGTTAATGCACACAGTTGACATGCATACAGTGTGATATAAGACGCTCTTCGTCGTCTCGGACAGAGGGGTTAACCCTTTTGGCTCAGTCGGTAGAGCTTTGGACTCGCAATCCAGAAACATGGGTTCGAATCCCAGGATCAACACAGTCCTCAGTTACATGTATTGTTCTTGTTGTAATATCTCCAATCTAAATACCAGTAGCTAATGCTCATGGGAAAGAATTGAAATCATTTCTCAATATATGTGTAAAACTTCTAAAGTTAAACCCTGCATAAGTAATTGAACATAGTTTTTAGTTGTTTTTTTTTGGTGTTTAAAAAAAATTAAATTGGGGTTTAGAACCACTTTCAAGATTCTTTCACTTATATTACGGCTTGTCAGTTTAGGGCAGGAGGAAACCGGCAACATCTGTAGTGCTGAATGTTGAAGTAAACCTGCAAGCACTGACTGGTACTGACAAGAGTAAGGATGATAACTGCACTGCCTCGATACAGACAGCACATCCTATCAATATCCCATCAGAAAGGTAACTTTCACGAACATCGATGCCGGGCTCCCGGGGCGGGATTTTAATCTGGAACATTTGGCTCCAGTCCAATGTTCTACCACTGCACTACCACCCGCCATTGAACATAGTATATAGTAAAAGACAACCAATAAATATGTTAATTTTGCATTTTTAAAATATCCAGATTACCATGGTGATCTGACAAACAGATAAGAAGATCCATTATGCTTGTTTTGTTCTCACACTTGTGCAAAGTCTCATGGCATGATATAGATGATTAATAAGGACAATTTCATCGTCTACCAGGAATTTGATTACATACATTTGTAAATGTAAGATTGAGGTCAATGGGAGAGTCTTATCAACACAACCTGTAATCCATATGTTCAGATGAACGACTTCTAAATATACTCCACTGACATCTGCATATAGGCGTGTATATTTAATAGGAACTTATACTACAATTACTAACAGATTTGCTATTTATTTCTTTTCCTTTTAAAATTTTACCCCCTAATCTATGTGGTTGGAATAGGGAAATTTGGAATTGGGAAAAGTTTTGTGATTTTGTCACACAGTTAATAATATAATTACCTTGAGAGAAAAGTAATTTTAATCTAATTTATAACAAATAATATGTTAACAATAATATGTTGAATACATATTATTTTTAACTAATAGCAAACTAATTCATTGAAGGCAAACAAGATTATATACAGTATTAATTTCAATGCTGAAGGAAAAAACCTCTGATAGGTTCTAATATAAATTCCATCTATAAAATTCAATTAACGGGTATTTGTAGTTTCACACTGCATGTTCAACTTAAATCACCAAAATTATTCTTCTAACACTGAGAGAAACTCTAGAGTATATGTTAATGAATATCATTTGTATTTAGTCCAACAACTAGTGTAGACAGGATATGTTTAACTACTACTCTGTACCTACGTCATGACAATTAAGATCTAAACGGTCATCATTATTTACATCAAATACAATCGGATCCATCTTGTTCATGTGGCCACTTCCATGACGACCCATATCACTTTATTCTTGTATGCCCACTTTTTAATTCACTTCGCCATAATGAATATTTCTTTCGAAATAACATTGACATTCCTACCATACTTCACAGAGTACCAAATTATTATGTAGAAAGTGAAAAAATATTCTCATTATTACATAATTATTTAACTTAAAGCAATAGATTTCCAAAATAAATTTAAAAAATAAATAAAATAAAAAATATTATATTTAAGAATGCTCTCTGCAAACTTCCATGTACTACAGGTTTTTTTCAGTATCTATCATAGTTAGTTATTATTTGAAACCGTAAGACATGTTCAGATAGCCATTAAGTTGGCTGTTCATGAGTCCCAGAAGTTTTCAAATAAATATTGTTTAAAAAATTATTAAACATCATGACAGTAATTATCAATTATGAATAAAGGAAGCATTGACAAGATGAACATGGATCATAATGGGAAGAAATATTATACTCACGCTGAAACAATGACAACAAAATCCAACCAGTTCCACGGATCCCTCAAATATGTATACTTGTTGATGAAGAATCCTCTTGCTATTAATTTGATAACCATTTCTAGTGCATAAATCCCCAGGAACACGAACCTGTGAATACAATAGAAGTAAAGTGATAGGTGTTTTCTATATATGACAAGAGAAAGGATGAAAGAGCACACAATTTCCTGCTAGAAAGCATATTTCCTAAACATATTCGCTCGCCTAATTCCGGTCAACTCCTATTTACAGTCAGTCATTTTGAGATTGAATTCTTGCATGAAAAAACAAGATATGATGTCACAACTACTGGGGTTATGATAACAGAACCATACCCTTTAGCTTTTTTTCCAAAAATGTGTCCATTCAAGTCAAGTTAAAAAACAGTAAGTTCATGCTATTCATATGCGTATGTTTGTTTTTGTATGCTGTTTCACTAATGCATTATTTTCACGATGTTCAAATTAATCCAAACATAAACTCATTACATAGTCATTCAATTAAGTCCTGTTGTCTGCTATATTTACATCTCTACTGTCAACTTAAAATAAAATTAGTCACGTGATGCTTGTAAATTATTTAATCTATGGATGCTAATCCTTATGGTTTTATCATATAAATGGTCACATTTAATTGAAATTTAACATCATTGACCATGTTAAACTATTCCTTTTATAGTCATTTATATAATTGTTTTTAGATTATGACTAATAGAGCTACCGCAAAAAAAAAGAGGACACTATCAGAGTTACAATCTTGAGTTTTCATGACTGTAAATAGGCAACGGTACTCTATTTTTACATACTGGACATAATGTCTTGGTCTTGATAAATAATACAATAAACATAGAATATTGTGCAGTTTTAAAGGGAAATGACAACTAACACTGATAAGTATAACATTTCTTAGATTATGAACACCAATCGCATGATACAAACGACGATTTGTTAAGTGACCGAAAACTGGCGACTCAAGGATACATTGTTTGTGGTCAATATCTGTAAGTACTAATACTGGAAGAGGTCAAACTCAACATGGACTGGAGTCCTGCTGACCTCATCCTAGTCTCAAGTGCTTGTGTACTCGAGAATTCATAGATGCCCAAACTCTAAGTACATATAATAATAGTTTGTAAATACAATTGTGTGCTTTAATTAATACAGTGTTCTAAAGAGACTATTGCAAATGAATGGGATGGCCATCTTTAATAAGGCAACAATGGACTGACCATACAGTGTATTCATGATGGTCAATTATTAACACCAAAAAAAATGGAAATATTTCAGCTTGGAAATAGTTCCTGGAATGGAGTGAATTAATGTTTTACATCACAGCGGGAATCTTTCACCCATACATGACGAACCTGGAATGGAAGAAGGATGGCAACAAAAAGGTCGGTATTTCATAAATGTGCAAAAATACAGAAAAAGTGTTCCTCTGTGAATTTTCTTTCTTTCTGTGAATTTTCATCAATTCCTGGTCTCCTAGCAACGTGAAATGTAAAGAAATGATTGATTTTAAAATATTACAACGTTTTTACTTTATGTAATTAATGCAACATGCCATCCTGACAACTTTTGGTCACTGGTAGTATTTGCGGTTGTTTTAGTCTAATTCTAATGTGTGTTTAACTTAAATGACAATGTAAATTAGTATTATCCCTCTTAACAATATTGTACTAAATCTATAGATTGAGATTCATTATTGGGCTATTGTTCAAACTTTCATTCTGATGTATATAAGGACAGAATCTCATATCAATAAATTCAACATGTAAATCCATTTAACTAGTATGAGCTGATTTATATTACCAATCTTAAGGTCCAATAAATTTTAACATTAAATTATGGTAAGTGTCAATTATCTCCAAATAACTATGGAAACACTAAGTCTGATAATGAAAAATATTCATATTTAAATATTAATGATAGATCAGAGATTGTTAGTTAGAAATATGTTTAAGTATTTTACACCAATTAACTACTGGATGCAATGACACAGTAGCCAATGGTACACACACATGCCTGGCACAGGAATAGTACTGTCTCGTTAAACTCTTGACATACAAATCCCACAGAAAACAATGCAGAGTATTTGTAGCAATTCATTGAGATGATTATTTGTAAATTAAGTATGTCTTATTAAGCAATTGGGTGCATAAGTACACATCATTTCCATGGTAATAAGTAATTAAGGACAAGAACGAGTGGTATTTCACAGCTGGACAATCCAGTTCTTAACAAGGAAATTACATGCAAAGTTTGATCTGGTAATTGATGGAAATTGCTTGTACTGAAACCAAGACTGAACTCAGAAACAGATGAAGATAAATCTGAAACAATGCTACAGACAGTTAAAACTTATCCATAAAATATTTAGTTATTGCTAAGTCTTCTATATTTCAAAATTTTATTTTACTTTTCATAGTTTTTTATAAATCGCAAAAAATGTTATAACCTTCACAGAAGGTTACCAAAGATGTTTTTGCCAAACCTTACAGCCGAATCTAGTCTGAGTATTAAATTAAGCATTAATGTTTAGACAATTCTGCATTATTCAACTGTTATAATACGTGGCATAAGAGTCAAATGTCCTCCAGAGTTTAGTATTTTCATCTTTGTCCATGAGCATACTTTGATCCATATTTCTTTTCATTACATGCTACATAGCTGCTAATTTTTTCATGTAACACACAATTATATATAACTTCACATATTTCTACGGAATTACCTCAGGGCCATAATGCAGATGCTAGGTACAAAAGTTTATCCCAACAAACTAACAAGATAATAGTTTCAATGCATTTCATTTTATGCCAAGTTTAAAAAACAAAAACATCATGTAATAATATTAACGTATGTATAATAAATAGCTTGTTGCACTCTGAGCTGGATAATTGTAATGCCCATTGATATTTGCATTCTGGAGAAATGAAAAACGCCCAACATTAAAGCAGTAATTGCATTCTGGCCGACATAGCGTGGCAGTACAGACACGTGTGGGGAATTAACTGCATACTCACTCTGCTTTTTCTGTGAATGACATGTCTGGGATGGCAAGAAAGACACAGTTTGTGAGGATTGTCAAAATGACAAAATAATCGAAGAACTGGTTGGTTGCGATGTAGATGGACAGCTTCCTCAGTGGATTCCATGGGGTGAAAATGAAGAAAGACCTAGTTGCTGAAAACCGGTAAATGTACTTCTTCGTGATCCGTTTGGAAATGACCACAAACGTCTGAAAGAAAGCAACAAGAACATTTAAGAGTGTATAAATATATAAATTTGCTGTGCGTCATTGTAGGACTGAATAGATTTTTAAAAATATAATTGAAAATAAATATCATCATTGAGCTTAGAAGTCAGATAACAAACAAGAAGAAGACAAAATATCAGAGATTCTGGAGGTATTGGGCTCAACTGGACCCAGAATTTAGATAATCCCTTGCATCAACTGATAAATATTGTATTGTTATTCTGTCTAATACCATCATTGTTTTCACCAAGAAGACAAAGATGATATGTGTAATATGTAATATCAATATAAACCGGTAACATAAGTAAAAAAAAGTATTTCCTTCATGTACTATAGCAAGTTAGGGCCAGAAATATTTGTTTAAATTCTCAAACTCTGTTAACAATTAGTTAACTGGTAAGAAATTGTTAACACTTTACCCTAGAGAAAATATTGTTTGCTTTATTGGTATATTGCCTCAACCCACAATAACCTTAGTAAATTTACCGATGGCAAACAATTGACATTGGCGTTTTGCATGTTGCTGTGAAGACACAGCTGCCACCTCTACTACAGAGGCTTGTGTACTACCACGGAAGAGTTAAAACTGAAAGACAATTGCCTGGCTAATTGGAAGCCTTTGATGATTAATTCATTACTACTGATGATCTCAACAGCTGTTGGTTAGTTTTTAAAAAAATCCAGTTCTTGTGATCTTGTCACTTAGCCTTACACACGAAATCCACTGGGACCAGCATCCATGTTTGCCAGCGACAACCTCTGCAAAACCCACTCCAACCATTACAACAACAACTTCAACAACCACTTCAACCTCTACAGTAAACATTATGCCATGTCTGATGCAACAACCTCAACAACCAACTGTCCAGAAGAGTACAAACATTTTATTTGGAAAAAAATGTAATGAAATATTAAGACCAAATACTGATTTCCTAAAATACTCCAATAACACACACATGGTATGTATATATATATATATATTGATACCTGTGTATTCCATACACATGTGTATTATAATGAACAAGTAATGCACAGAATGTACAGATCAACAGACCATTAGAGTTGAAATCACAAACCTGTACCCTAGAGAATCTGATTAACCCAAATATATAAACATTCACTATTCAGTGAACAGTAAACACACCTAAGTTCAAACACATGAATATGCACACAGAAATAGAAACAGGGGCATGTACACCTAATCATTAGCACCTTGTTTAACATCAACTACACCTATTGACAAGTGACATTTACAGATTTGGTGGGGTCAAAAATCAGCTTGATGGATCAGTACTGATATGCAATTCAATGATACGGACACCATACCAAAAACATGGCGCCAGTGTCATCAGCATCAGTACTGTCACAAGTTCTGTGACCATCAGAATCTGTCTCTGTCATCTGATGGGGAATTAATTGTACCCAGGGATGGTCCAGACTTTGGATACCTGTCCAGGGGGACCTGACCCCTAATTACACGTCCCCTGGGCCCTGCTAGTGTGGGTCATTAAGAGTAGGACAAGAACAGTCATTATACACTCAGAATGAATGATAAAGAATTGAGAAAAGTGAATCATATGGTTTCCATGCTGAATTTCCTGTTCAAAATCATCTGCTTATAGACCATTGGTGTCCATGTATGTATGTTCTGTTCTCTGTGTTACACTATGTGTCAGCAGTATTAATAAATTTAAAATATTTTAATGGCTTTAGAGTATTGTATGTAGTAATGTATTGAAGACAACAGGTAATGGGCAAATTAACTAATTTAGATCAAGAAATGTAATACATTTTAATAAAATTGAGGATTTTCTGGCATTTAGCTTATGAAATCTAATTCAAGGTGCTCTGCTTGGTGGACAAGTGTGTAAATAACATGGCTCCATCACATCTTTCCAACCTACTTGTGCCATACAAGCCCAAACGATCACTTCGATCTGGACATCTACATCTGCTTTCCATACCATCCTACAAACTCACCCATTACAGAAAATAATAATTCTACACTGTGGCTCCTATTCTCTGGAATAAACTCTCAGAAACATTCACCAAAATTGAAAGCCCAACTCAAAACCCATCTTTTTAATCAGTTTTACCATTAGACACTCCCTTGTAGCGCTTTGAGCATGCACCTTGTGCATGGAGACTAGCGCATTAAAAATACACATTATTATGTTTATTATTATTATTATATTAAATCCACCAACAATGACAATGATGATGATATATCTGATGGCAGAACATGACATTATTATTAGTTCATTCAACACCACAGTTAGTGGGTAGACTCTGATATTGCACTATGTATAATTTGTTCAATCACCTCAAGTTAGAAATACAGATACAATTTTCTAGCAATGCTAAGCCGATTGCTGACATAAAACAGAAGATTGAAGAATATCATTCTGACATACTGCTTGTTAATTTATGCTTCTCGAACGGACAAATTAGAGGTACTGAACATACATACTTTTCAAAAATAATCTTGGATTTTGTATTTTAATTCATGATGGATAACATAGTGTCCTAACTTCATGTTATCTAACAATGCATCCTAAGCCTATCTAATTTAAAGGAAACCAACCAAAAATGATTTTCATAAAAAAATAAGCTATTGGTCACTCGATGAACCATAATCTCAAAGGATGAAAGAAAATGTGTATAGCAATCTTAACAACTCTTACTGATTGTATTGTATTTATATGAAAGAAGTCACTGAAATGCTTTACCATTTTATATCCCAGAAATCTAGACTAGCTAAACTGTTCATTTGAGATATATTTAATATGACCATTTGGGTGAGACTAATGTCTGTGACACAAATTAAGGACAAACTGATTTGGGTGAGACTTAAGGTCGATATATGTCGGCTGCTGAATCATAAAATCTGCCACAGCCATGCACTGCAAGGATCTTTCCTTCCTCCATCTACTGAAGAATTCCAACAGACCATTAATTTTACATATATAGCACGTGACCAATATAAATTTGTTTATTGTATACGTATCTATCTTGCAATAATGTCATTTGTCTGTAGTATATATTATACCTGATTTATTTCAAATGGACAATCATAGAAATTTCAAATATTACCTTATTATCATTCCTATTGTTCTATTTCCAAAAATGCATAGGGGTCCAGAACTACAAGATGATCAGACAATTCAACCTGGCCATCAGACAATTCAACCTGGCATACAACCTGGCCATCAGACAATTCAACCTGGCTATCAGACAATGCAACCTGGCATTATGAGTTTTATAGATAACAATCTGAAATTATTAAAGCATTAAAACAGAAAACACTACATGTCATATTTTTTCCTTTAACCTGAAGAAGTCTTATGTTAAAATACAGAAATATTGCTTTGAATGGTTAAAGTGTGTTATCCAAAACAGAAAACCATAGTACAATAGTTTGCGATACTTCAAGAAGTCAACATCAAAACTTTAACCAAGTAACAGAGAGCAGCTGGTTAAATGGGTCCAATAATTTGGTAAATACTATGGCATTACTGTCAAATTATATATTTTGGCCAAAGTGGTTGGAATTGTTATTTTTCTTACATACCCTTTACCTACTCCCAGTCCCACCCCCACTAGTCTCAACCACCCAATCCCACCCCCACTAGTCTCAACCACCTTCAGACCATGGCACTCAACAATGCTGGCAATGATAGAGAACTGTGATAATTGCCTTGTTAAGATGGTGTCACATACACAGTGTAGCATGTACCACTGAGAGGAAAAGATTGTATTGCTGATTACTGCCAGTCTGTGACAGTGTCAGTGACATGTGACTGGCATAGTTATTCTTACATCAGTAATTGGTTACATAGACAGTAATTACTTATTCAGAGTAATCAATAACTAACTATCTTCCAGTAATTCTGTTTCATCAACAATACCTGTAGACTTAAAAGAAAAAAGGAAATGAAAGCTGAATCAATTTTACAAAATATATAATGGATTAGCACCTACATATTTATCAGACAAACTCCCAGCTAATGTCAACTCTAAATCCAATTATGGGTACAATATGGGAAATGCTGGAAATATAATTGCATCATTTAGTCATACAACTTTAATTCATACCATCAACAAGTAGACTATGGAATGAGCTATCAAATGAAATGAGTTTTAAATCTAGTACATGTATAAGGAATTGAGATGTTATCACACCTGACTACTATTCCTATGGGGCAAGAAAATATTGTATTTTAGTCTCTAAACTTCGATATTCCATTGAATAAAGATTTGTTTAAAATTGGACTAAAGTCACTAAACTTAGATATTCCATTAGTCCATTGAACAATGATTTAAAATTGGACTATCTGATATTGCTTCATGTCCATTATTTCCTTAAATGTCAGAAATGCAGCCCATACCATGAAGATATGCTAGGAAATATTCAAAGAACTACTTTACAATATAATGTACATATCAATGTTAAGCTATTGTTAAATAGCTGTTCAGACTTACATGTATCTGAAAATGAAACTATTTTAGACTTAGTACAGTTGTACATTAACTCTCTCCATGCTGAAGGCAACCAGAGATGCCCTAAAGAGCTGTGCCTATGCTTAATCCAGCAGGGAGAGAGTTAAAGAAACAAACCAATGTAAAATATTTACAATTATAGAATATGTACATATATCTCCTTCATTCTTAATCTTTCTTTCTTCTCCCCATCATTTCTTCCCCTTCTCTTGGAGCGTTTTTTATTTAAGTTGTAATAACTTGTAACCCATCCATTTCCTCTTGAAAATATGCTTAAATTAAACCTGTAGATGAACCATGGCCCATAGAGTCAATGTCACTTAAACATTTAGTTAATGTCAAAATTACTAATACTAATTGTTTGGTTACATATTTTCCATTTTTGAAAATTCTAGTTACCATGGTGATAGTTTCAAATGAGTTTTTCTCCCTCAAACAGATCATTCCAAAGACATGTGAGAGGTTGCATGAGACAGGTTATCCAGATTCAATGTCATTTCTGTTTATTGTTGGTAGGTATTTGATCCATGAAGTATTATTAATGAAATAGTGTTGTGAAGACATATTTAACCATTTTATTTGCTGAATTCTTGATACAAAGATCATTTATCAAGATTTAGCCAAGTACAAAATGTACTCATCATGAAATTCTTGTTTATAGCCATGTCATCACATTTTACCATTTATATAATAAAAATTAATATTAACTATTATATTCATAAAATATCAAGGCTGCATTTGTTATAAAGACAAAGGCAATGAACCATTAAATGTTTTCAATCATTAAAGAAACCAAGAAGTTTAAAAGGGAAAAAAGCTGGAAGAAATAATTGGTAACATCTATGGTACCAAGTCCTGATTAACTGTGGTGCTCAGAATTAAAGGGTGTGTCTCTTTAAATATATTCACAAGATGTTAAGAAGTAGTTTTGAAATGATATATATATATACTCAATATACTAGAATTTATAAATGACAGGCATAAAGAGTTTGTCCCTTTAAAACTAATTAATATGTTATGTTGACATTTTCAGCAGGAAATTAAAGGCAACATGAATACAAATGTAATAATCTTCAGCTAGAGAGCAGTGTTAGATTGCATATATTTAACATTTTTTACTTTAGTATACAATCATATGTGAACATGAGGTTTAGGTTTGCTAGTAACACTTAATTATTAAATACACATGAATTCAACACTGAAAATCATTTAACATTATCATAAGGGAAAATTACACAAATTCAAAACACTATTTGGTGGAAAATTTTAGAAATAGACAATCTTCAGAGAAAATAAATGTCAAATACCAGTATGTAATAATTCTGTCAAAATGGAGACCAACCAGATTAGCAGAAGTCACCTTACCGGGGCATTTTGTTCATCTTCTGGCAGGGCGCCGGAGATATCTATGATGGTATCCGGGATATCCGAAGGATAATTGAGATGAAATTCAGGATAACAAAAATTTTCCAAAGTTTCAATAGATGGCCAAGAGAAGGGCATTCCCCAGCAAAATATTTACACAGAGATATTAAGCCTTCCGACGAGCAGTTTCCTTACATTCTCCATCCACTATAATGTTCTCATGAATAATTTACCAGTTCATCAGAGGAAGATATGAAATTTAATATCCTGATGACATTAGCAAGAGCAGCTTCAATATATCCCAGAATTATGCTTCTATTCTCCCATATGATCAGTAAGAGTATTAATTTCACAAAATTGGAATGTGTCCATATATCTATAGTAGAGTTTTTGAGTTTTTGTTGGTTTTGGATTATGTTTTGGGGATTATTTGTTATTGGTTTTTTCTTTCTTTTAGTAGTATAAGATGATGACTAGTGATGACTCATACACCAGATTTAGGTGCCTGAATGTACACAAGGAATAGTCCAAAATTCCCACGGTAAACTTTAAACATAAAATCTGTGCTGCTCACATAGCAACGGATTCATAAGGAATTCATGGAGGTAATTAACTTTTGCATTGTTGCCAATCTCTACGTTGCACATCATACAGGTCTCTGAAACTTCATTCATATTGGATGCAGATGGCAGGGAGCTATTTTATCTCATTTTCTGCCAAAGCCAGCACTGTCTTAGTAGGAGTGCTTGTAGTGTAGATTATTGAAGACATGGCGGCCATTAGACCCCCAGCCAAGAACTGGGTATGTCAACATCTCAGACAGGAGACGTCATGTCTTCAGTTGGAGCAAAGGTGTGTAACTATGCCTACCATCATATATTAATCCTGAAGAAGATTAGCTATGATATGCAAGATTGGGCATCTGATTCCAGCATAGGTCAGGGGTCACTCGTCTCCAATGGAAACAGTTACCAAGGTTATCTGAGTGCACTTTGACATGGGTTCTATTTACTAGAGTGTACGAGGTACATATTTTAACCTGAGTGCAACTCAGAATGCGATTTAATTGTTATTTCTGATTTCATTCAACAAGAAGATGCTTACTCATGGAATTTTATGATAAAAAAATATATAAATAATTTTTGAATGCAAGCAACTGTGGGAAATTATGAAAATTTTGACATGATATGAAAACCTGATTGTGAAAATAATATTTATAAAATGCTACAGAAAATAAAGATGCCCAATTTTATGAGATTAACACAAATATTTCACTCAATAAGATGCTTCATTGAACGCTTCATGAACTGTCCATACTTCTCATACTGATACTCCTGCCATCAACCAGACCAAAAAAAGTGGCAATCTAATCTAACCTACCTTCATGAATAATACATTCTCGTTGTCAACCTTTTTACAAGGTAAAGTCCAAATACATTACTTTCCACATCTGAAGAACTGCTGATAATACAGCCAAATGCAGAAGTATGTAGATAATTAATTCCATCTTCAATGTCAGTTTTAAATGTGCAATTATGAAACATTGAAATGATAACCAAAAGTTATATTGTTTTAACCCTCTCCCTGCTGTATTAGACATACAACTTATTTGGGCCTGGGTTAAAGAAGGGTTAAAGAAGAAACTTAAGTTAACTCGAAGGGTTGTTTTATGGTACAAATTCTGAAAATGTTTTGGAAAAATGCAGTAGATTAAGCTTGGGTTCACAATGAAGATAGTGAGCAAAAACATACGACTTTACACCATTTTCATATTGAATTTAATTGGTAATCAATAAGGAAAACAGGAGCGCACAACAGCTATGTTCTACATTACGATGGCTGATCCACAAGGATGGTATAGACCAACCAAGGATGATAATTGTTGTCTATGTATACAGACAGTGGAGTCCAATCATTGTAGAATACTAGTATATCAGGGAAGATAATTTTAAGATACCAGAGAATAGGCCTGAGATTATGCCGGAAAACGTTGCCAAAAGAGATGTACTGAAGAAGACTCCATTTTGGAGAATATTATCAGACACTATACTGGAGAATATTATCAGACACTATATTGGAGAATATTATCAGACACTATATTGGAGAATATTATCAGACACTATATTGAAGAATATTATCAGACACTATATTGGAGAACATATCAGAGATACCAGAAAATACATTGGAGAAGATATATAACAGAAGTACATATTGGATAATACAAAATATTTGAGAATATACTGAGCAGATACCAGAGAAGAAACAAGAAAATATGTTAATACTAGAGAATATATTAAAGAAGTTAATGTCAGGAGAGAATATACCAGAGAAGAAACCAAAGAAGATATCAGGTAGGGAAATCAAAATGAAGTCTCAATAAAGATACTCATATTTACAATATAATAATTACATATTCCAGTTTGATATATCTAAGAGAAAGCTTTCAATTATACATATCACTACCTATATACATGTGCATGTACAAAGAATCTTCCAGCCCTAGTCCAGAAAGACTGTACTCTACATAGGATTAGATCCATCCAGGCAGCCCCTGCTGCTTAGTCAATGAAGGATCATTGGGGGGCCCTGATCCTGGATTCACAGATCCCAGCTACATTGTACGGGAATTATCTCGCTACCCAAGGCAGCGGAAATTAACATCTGTTTTCTTATAGATCTGAATTCTTAGCCACCAGGGCAGAATAAAACATCCACTTTGTTTGGCATTGCATGTTTCTATTTTGGAGGGTCAATAAATCTGGTAGACACTGCAAGACAGTAGGTATTCTGTGAAGAATAATGTTGTAGTTCACAAGATATTTGCAAAGTATATGGATGTAATACTAACCCTAATACATGTATTATGTAAGCTTAAAAATTAGTGTGATATTTATATAATTCATTGTTATAATATTCTATTTTGTCATATATTATTGACATGTTTGGTATTTGTTCCATTATGTAGTCCTTGTCAACAAACGTAACATTGAAAATGTTATAGAAATATATTTTTTTATTGAATATGAGAATAAGTGACATTAAAAGCGCAATATTAGTACATGTATTATCCAGTTATCTAATATCAAGTGCTAACTTTTTTATTAAAATAATAGTCACAATCAAGTAGCAATATAATTTTTTGACACACATGCAGTGCGCATTTATCATGTAATATTAAAAAATAGGACAGAAATTCTGCAAAAGCATGTGCAAGGCTTCCATTAATGTTAATTAAGGTAATTGGGACAAAAGTATCTAATTAAAAGTGTTTAATGATTATGTTCTGTTGTATCAGAGCTATATGCTAAGGACCCATCATGCAGCTCTCTGTGTCAGCTGTGTCAGTTATATGACTGTGTTGTCATATCACTGTGCCCTGAGGTCCATCAATCACTGAATCACTAAGCAACAACTTTAAACCTCACTGCCTCAAGGTCGTTCCCTTGGATTCAATCCAAACTCATAACCTGTAAGTCTCCACAAGTGAACCGTGGGCCTTTAATGACCTTATGGTTTAGAAAGTGCACACAGCGGGGCACCTTGTGGCTCTGTGGGGTCGAAAAAGGACGAGACCAGCAGTTGTCCTCGTACCCAACTGCTCGTGTCGGAGTGGTCGGTTGTCACGTGCACTGAGAACACATAAACCGCAGTGAATAGTTGCCTACCACTAGGAATGCCATGCGGGTCAGCTTTCTAACGGTCTCCAGTCCAATATTACATATAAATGATCTTTAAGGCAGTATACATAGACAATGAGATGATGGTCGGTATTTGTCAGGTGTCACAATACTGCTGTTAACAACATTGTCAATATATCGACAGTTCCCACAACACAATCACCATGCTATACACATTTAACCCTAACAGTAAAGAAAACGTTTTTTATATATATCTTAGAATTTCTTTTTAACTAGTTTGGCGAGTTTCAGAAATTGATCATAGACCTTAAGTTTGTTGGGGTTAAATCTGCAATGTTGCTTGAAGTGTGAAATCCCTCACGTTGTTCAATTCTGGTCTTATTCCCACCAGTGCCATCGTGCATGTATGTACATATATGCCCACACACAGTCATGTACTTGAAATTGAATACATATTCAACCAGTAAAGGTATTCTGACCAATTTCTATACGTTGCCTTGTTTATCACAATAGGAACTACATTCTAAACTTACAAGAAACGAAAGAAGTATAAGATTGGTTGCCATGGAATCCAGTAAATATCAGAGTTGATTGTTGATGTGTGTACTCCCCAAGGAGTTGAGAAGGTTCCATGAATGCACACTGATCCAATGACCAGGGTATTAATAGTGTAGTTCTTTAAGCATGCATCTTGTGCATGGAGTCTAGCGAGATTATTATTAGTAATACACATTATTATTATTATATAATATAATAAAATTTTACGGGTAGACACCAACTGGAATTAAAGCATGCAGTACCTGTTCCTTCCATGGGACTATCTCTGAAAGCTTAATCTCATACATCAAAGCTTTTCTGAAAACTGGTAAATAAACTTTTACTCAGGCAATGAATATATGAAGATTATTAATCGAGTGTCTTTAGATATCATCTATACCCTGCATTTAGGGATAATCTTTGTATTATATGCAGGATATAGACGAATCTATACACTCATTTAATAATCTCTTTATCATCTATTTTCAAGCTTAAATATTTCTCTCTATAAACAAGTAGAACATGTCAAAGTGTGAATCAACATTTTGAAGTTATGCATAGGAATACATTTTGAACGAAGCGAGGTGATAACAATTATTGTCGATACAACTATAACTACTAAGATTATTAATTGTCTGCAAGCCACAGTCCACTGCCTATGATGGACTGTCCAGTGCCCACAGAATTACCATTAACAAACAGTGCCTACCAAATGCCCATTACACTGCCCAGTGCCCACCAACTGACCATTACAGACTGTACAATGCTCACCATGGAGACTGTCCAATGCCCACCATGGAGACTGTTCAATGCCCACCATGGAGACTGTCCAATGCCCACCATGGAGACTGTTCAATGCCCACCATGGATACTGTCCAATGCCCACCATGGAGACTGTCCAATGCCCACCATGGAGACTGCCATCTGCACTCTCACTGAATATTTGAGTCATGGCCTTGCAGCTAATTGTAAAAAACATATTTAGTTTTCTTCTATATTGTCTTTGTTTACTGTCCACTACACAGGTGTAAATGATGTTTGCCATTGATATGACCCATGTCACATGTAAGACCACTTTTGGCTGAAGATGTTATGGACATCTGAAAGATTGGTCCACTCATATACATTACTTTGCCTTACGCATAATTAATATTATTATATCTTAAGAACATGTACTTTCTACTTTTGTTTGGCTTTTATTAAATACCTGTACACAGGTTACCTATTGCCATGTGGTTATGGTGGACACAATGAACAATAAACAATACTTTGGCAATAAAACCAGCTCTGATTCCTCCAGGGAATTGACTAAACCTCCGTTCACAACTAGCGTTTGATGATACTGTCAGTACAAAGTTGGATATCCCTAGAGGAGCACAACACTTATGTCTACTGTGTCCCAATATAGTGTGCTCCATTTCTTTCCATTGATTCCCCATCTCCTGTTGATCAATCGCCCACCCAACAGAAGCGTATTAGCATGGAGTGATGAATTCCTCTGAAAGGATATGTCAAAGATGTTAATTGATTTCATATACCAGGTGAAATATACCTTGACGAAAGTACAGAATTAACATTACACTGGATGACCCAGGTGCAGGAATGAATTCAGTAATAAAACAAGCACTTTAACATGTTTAACTGCAGGATAGTAAAGATTATTTCTGATCATGAATAATTACCTGTGCTATTTTAATACATAAACGTATAACAACAAAACATTATATTAATACTGTGTATGTTACATAACTGCAAGTTTTAAGAACAAAATATATCAAACAGTATAAAATCTCCCTCTTTAGGTCAGTTCGCATTCATTAGTATACAAAACTGAGAGCCAATATTCCTTATATTAATATTTAAACAAAGCATGGAATAATCTATATGATCGATGTGACAAAACGTAATAAAACAATATATAATTTTAACCAAGCATTTTTATTGATTTTAAATAATGTGAATCAATACATGTGAACGTTAATTAATCAAATTTGTTCTCTAATTGGTTGTGAACTGAATTTGTTAGCAGTTGAAGTCTGGATGTATTCTGTCATTAGCCCTGGTGGTGGGGTAACATAGTCCAGTTGTCTCACTGAACAGTCTCCATTCTGTGGCTCCAACACAATGTCTGTTTTGTGGTTATATGCAAGCATAGCTGTTGTTAAATCCCGATTTCTTTTTCATATATGCTGGAAAATATTTGTCAGAAGTGAGCGAGTCATGGTTTTCTTCAGTTTTTGACAGTATTTATGTGAAATTGCCTTAATGGTGGAAGGAAAATATATAGTAACTATTTCTTGCATGAGGGTGCATGTAATTACAGTTGTTGTAAACAAACCAAAAATCAAGACTGTATATTGCATACCATTCTTACCATAGAAAAAACACTGTGCGCTAATGATGAGATTCAAACTCAAACATATTTATTTGTAGTTCAATGCTCTACCACTATCCTATGTTGTACTGTTAACCGATATGTGTTCAGATCTTAAAGTACACTGCGATCTATTCAGATATGCTCTGCAATTCTTTCATTGAATTCTATTACATACATGTATCATTCTTCCAAACAGTAGAACTATCAGTAAAGTTATCAGGGAAAATGGGGATTGAAAGGCAATGTGTAAGCGCCTTTGAGCAGCCTAGCTGGAATTCACCACTATATACATAGATAATATTATTATTATATTATTATCTCTGTAACAGTGGCAACAGGTAACATCATCCTTTGTAACTGGTAACAGGTAACGTCATCCTGTAACGGGTAACAAAGAAGTGTCCTCTGTTACTATAGTTACACACTGGTCAAGACGCTGGTGCTGTGTGTTGGTCACATATTAAAACTGTTGCTTTTCCAGGATCAGCCAGCTGTCCCCACCATTCACTGACCATTCATTCCAGGATAATGTAATGCCCACTGATCTACTCTAGGGTCATCTGCACAGAAGTGCAGGTTAACACAGGATCATTGACAATTTGCTTTTGCTTTGACACCAATCTGAAGATGGCTTCTTTCTGTGGTCATTTGCTTGATATCTGGTACAATTGTGAGATGTTACATGCACAATGTGATGTGGTGAGAGCATAGGGAACAAAATGTTCAACGTTTAAAGTTGCCCCAGAATCTTAGGAAAATAACCAGGAATTTATTTTAAAGAATATTGAAGTGCATAGTCTTTAAATATTCCAAATTTGAATCTTCAAACCAAACTTCATATGTGAGCTGAAATTGTAGTACACTCCAAGAAAAGAAAACATGATAAATAGAGATTATTAACCGAGTGTCTTTAGATATTGTCTATATCCTGCACTTAGGGAGAATCTTTGTATTAGACAAGCTTCAGCGAGTCTAATACATAGAGATTATCTCCAAGTGCAGGATATAGATGATATCTAAAGACACTTGGTTAATGATCTCTTTATCATCTAATGTCAAGCTTAAATACTTCTCTATAAGAAGAAAACATCAATGTGTGAATCGACAATTTAAATTACGTGTATGAATACATGCAGGTCAGTAAATTGTAAACTGCTTTTCACATTGATAAATACACCAAAGGAAAAGAAACAACTTTAAGAATAATTCTTATTACAAACTGTAAACATATATTAAATGCCCTCGATTAGCACATCTAGTTTCTGATAGTAATTGTCATTTTGTTTACTATTTCCATATAGTAGCATCTATAAATAGTAGTCATACAGGATCAGAGCTACCTAATTTGCATAGTTATTAGTCAGGCAAAGTAGCATGATACACGAAATATCTGTATACTTGCTTGTTCTAATAAACTTACTTGAATTTCATTCTCATTACTGGTTTATTTCAGGGTAATTTGGTAATATTTTAATACATACTATATTATTTTCCATAATAAATGGCAAAATTAGGAATGTTTTTTAGAAAATAAAACGGAAAACAGTGTAAATAATGTGCATATTCAACTTTCCATTAGATGAATATGAATATCAATATTGCTGAATGTTCATCTTATGGTGGACGATGGTTATCATATTTTAGATGCAGATGTATGATGACATGAGCCACATTGAAACAAATGTTCTAACCTATAAAGTCAACAATATTGTAACCCATGTTCTGACCAATAAGTCAACAACATTGTAACCAATGTTCTAACCTATAAAGTCAACAACATTGAAACAAATGTTCTAACCTATAAAAATAACAACATTGTAACCCATGTTCTAACCTATAAGTCAACAACATTGTAACCAATGTTCTAACCTATAAAGTCAACACCATTGTAACTGATGTTCTAACCAATAAAGATAACAACATTGTAACCCATGTTCTAACCTATAAAGTCAACAACATTGTAACCCATGTTCTAACCTATAAAGTCAACAACATTGTAACCAATGTGCTAACCTATAAAGTCAACAACATTGTAACCAATGTTCTAACCTATAAAAATAACAACATTGTAACCCATGTTCTAACCTATACAGTCAACAACATTGTAACCCATGTTCTAACCTATACAGTCAACAACATTGTAACCCATGTTCTAACCTATAAAGATAACAACATTGTAACCCACATTATCACTTTTTTTTCTAGCCCATGTTCTGACCCATGAGAGAGTGGACATAGGCTAGATGGTGTATTAGTCTGCAATCAATAACATGCTATCATTCCACCCAGCCACAAACCACCCCCATTCATCCCACGTTTTATGCCGCACATGCACATACAGATTGAATGGCCAGACCTAGTCTCAAGACAAAACAGTATTTATCGAACGCCTCCAGTCTGGTTTGTAATAACAATAAGCCAACGTCTTCAACAATGATCAAAGATTACACTGATTGATGTTTTGATGGACATTGGATAGAACTCACTGCCAGTACTGAGATATTGGGAGAGGATATCACGATTAGAGAACACGATTGAATGAAATACTTTATAACTTTATATTGAAGATTCCAGGTTACAGTGATTTACCAGAGAATGGCCTCCATGTTTCTTAAGGTGTCTGTTATGTAGTTTCTACCACCAAAGGATGTTCCTTCAAAAAACTCCATGATTATTCTATATTTTTATAATGCTGGCATACTGCCATCAAGTATTTTTCTGTTTTATTTCAGTTCCATCATGTATTGTGATCATAGAATGCTCTGATGATAGACATATTTTTTAACAAGTCTAGTCAGCATTGATGAGTTACACATACAATCCATAGAACTTGGACATAGCGCTTAATCCACTTGTCACACAAGTCATAATAATCCTGTAATAGGTGGAAACCTTTAAACCAAAGCCATCTAACTAAAGAAGCCTACCCATTTAAACTGATCAGATGCAATTAACTTTGTGACAATCATGTCACACTGAAAACTGAAATACCTAGAGTTAATTATTCCATAATATATTTGTAGTAATTCCTCATGTTATTGCTTCTCAAACATCTGACACCAAACCTCATTAAAGATTGATTCATCAGAAATTGTAATTACATTGTTGAACCAGTTAATCAGCTGCCATGTATAGCACAATGTTCCTCAACTTCAGACACCGGACAACCATGCATCATTGACAACCATGCATCATTGACAACCATGCATCACGTTCATGTCCACATTGTACCATTGACTTGTATTGGGAGAAATATTGACCACATAAAGAGAGAATCATTTCTTCTAAAGTGACAGGAATCGAGTGTCTGACAAAATATGTCTCAATTGTTTTCTTATTACATATTTATAAGTATTGGTAATCCACAATTGCATGTACATGACATAAATCATCATTAATGAGTCGTCATGGAAACTACAATCTACAACCTGTTAACAGTGGTTCAAACTTCAATAGGAATCAATAGATATAATTTTATATTAATCATGTTAAATGTCAGACTGCTTAAGAATATTTTCTTCCATGGAACCAGTACAAGCTATACCAACTTAGGTGACCAGCTCTGGTAATTAAAATGTCAATAATTACATAATACTAGATGGTTAATACATAGTAACGCACACACAAATATAAAAATAAAATATACAAATAACTGCTTATGGAATATATTTGTTTTAACTACATACATTTTTCACCATTTCAGATGCGAGTATTCTGGAGTAAAATGCATGTAAATTAGATATATAAATCCATATTCAATTATCTTGTTTTAAATAGTAAAAAACATTACTTGAAGTACATTTACTGTATACTGAATATATACTCAACAAAATTAATTAAGGGTCAGTAGCCTTTTTGGATATATAAATATAGCCTTATATTATATTAACAACGAACATTTCCCAAATGTCTGCAGGCTTCAGGTACTCTTCACGAACTTGCAGACAAATTGGAAGAAGAATGGCACCAGATTCCTCAAACTTAGTTCTGAAAATTGGTAGAAATCATCCCCACAAAATATTTGCTGGCCCTTAATTTATTTTGTTGAGTATATGTAGTGTTTCTGTATATTGATGCTGGTCATGTAGGAAACAGTGTGATCCAGCTATTTACTCATGTGTTGTATGTGCATGTATAAAGAAACGATGCACTTCAATGAGGTAGTAAATAGATATCCTTCTCAAGCCCTTCAGACCTTTAGTACTTCAGATGGACAATGGCATACTATTTTATTTTATTTCACTCTCATATTTATACCAGTATAATTTTTCTTGTTTCACTTCACAACTTTTATTACGAGCAACATACATCAATAGTTATTAATTATCTCTCCCTTGTGGAATCATAGTTTATTCAGGGCATAACCACTCCAATTGCTCATAATTGACATAATTATTTCCTAATGTCTGATCATGTCTAAATATTGTTGTACACATCTACCAATGTTTAGCTAAATATCAGGTGTTGTTGGACCCAACTGATTGTGTATTGTTTCTATCTAAAAGAAGATGCATCAATGCAGATATGATCTCCCTAGCGCCTCACCCAAGACCTATCGCCTGATTGGACAGAAATAGATAGACAGGTGGTTAGGTTGAGGTCGTTAAGTCAGGTAAAGTACGTCAGTTGGCGAGATCATCCACCTCCCTGAGATTATCACGTAACACAAGTCATGCGGGTCAAAAACGTTGTCATAAATATTTTAAATAACAATACAGATTGTAGGTAACATTAGTAACTATGTATAAATGAATACATAGAAACAGATTAAATTATTATCTATTAAATTGGTGAAAAATGTTAAGTATATTATTGTGTATGTTTAACATCCAATGCTAAAGTTCTACATCTGTGTGAGATAAGACTACCAAGCTAAGTCAGGATCCTTGAATAAATGCCAAAATGTTTGGTAAAATCATGGAATAATTCATATTATTGGTTTCATACAAATACTTTAAATGGCATTTATAAAAGTAATTGATATCCCTGTGAAAATGTTACAATGTAATAAAATCAATAAAGCATACAAGACAATAGATGATTTTCTACTGTCTATCATTGGAACAACTGTTGTACTATTGCAATGATTAAGGTGTTCTTATAGATCCAAAGAAATAACCAAAACATCAAATGTTTGCAAATATTTATAAGTGCATTATAAATTATATGTCAGGTATTTCTTCTTCATCTGACAGTTCCTGAACATTTCTATAGTTTTGGAAATGTCATGTCAATACAGCATTAATGTGACCGATTAGCTAATTCTATGTCCCAGTTCGAAGATAAATGGCCACTTAATGTGGGTGAAAACTGACATGACAAGGGTATTAGTTTGATATTTTTTTTATAGAAGCATAAACAGCAAACAAAATCAATACTAAGTTATTGTGAGCAGAAAATGCCCACAATAGAAATGGAAACTGCTGGAGACCGTTTTTTACTGGGCATAAATATTAAAATGGCTGTCGGACTTCCTGTTCATTGGCTCAGGATAGATCTTTAAACAATTAGCGCTCTTTTGATCAAACTTTGTCACAGTAGATCAATATATCTACAGTATATGCATTTATATCTATTTCTAGAATATTGCAAAAATATTTCATGAAAGTATATTTGCACAATATGCAGATGTTAAAATATTGATATATTTAATTCATCCAAATTTGTCCTAATATCTTTCTATCTTTGATGTATTCCTTAATACACATATTTTCATGTTTCAAACTAAATAATCCAGTTTCATTTTAAATGTAATTAACAATATGTACCAAGGAACTGAAAGACACAAGAAGTGTGAGTTTCAAACACAAAGCACTTGTAAGTAAGTAATTAAAGTGTCACCACAAAGCAATGGAATCAATGACACAATCAACTTCTCCTAGATGGCAACACTGCAGTGAGAAACCTCTAAATGACCACACATTATATGTAACTGTCTGTACTTCTATGAAAACCAATAATGCATGTACTAGTATCCTGGTACGAGTTGGGGAGGGGGATACAATAATGTTAACCCTCTCCATGCTGCAGGCAACAGCAGATGCCCTAAAGAGCATTACCTGTGCCTAATCCAGCAGGGATGAGGTTAATAGTGGCAAGTAACCCTCAAATATCACAGTTCTAAACGTTATACATTCAAAATGACCTTATTCCAACTAATACTACACTTTAGGTTATACATCTGCCAAAAACTGCTTTAAATTTTACCTTTAGTATATATATATGTTTCATAAGTGAAATATGAATTATATTTTCTAGGGAGTTTTGTCTGATAATTTGCTCTAGAAGATATTCCTGCTTTGATTGTTGTATAGTTCAATGAGATGCACAATTACCAGTTCATTTCATTAGAGTCCAAAATCATTTGTAAGTCCAAATATATCAATGCATAATCATTATTTGCATAATCATTACTAATGTTTATATATTTACTTTGTTAGACCTTATAGACAATAGGCAATATTCTATGTTTTATATTATTTAATAATGACATGTATCATATCATTTGCCATGGAAATGTTGTAAACATAAAAAGTTAATAATAAATAGATTTGACAGTAACATTATTGAAAGATGAAGGCACGTTACTACGAGTTTTTGTTGACATATCATAATAACAGGTCATCGTGGGCAAGTTTTATCAGTGTACCTTTTGTGTGCGTTTTCAATTACATATATGCATGTAGGTAGATCTATGTGTTCATATTCATTTCCACATACTGCCTTTGTTATCGATGACAATAGCCAACACACTGACTCCAGTCAGGTATAAACAGTATTGAATAACACGGCTGAAGTCACAGATGAGTAACCATATTAATAAGTACCAGTACCGGGTATATTAAACCATTAGACACGTACAATCACAGATAGATGGTCCAAATGGTCAGATGAACTGTGGTATTACTTGAAACTGCATGTATTTACATTTCTTGTCTGTACACAAGTGCTTTATTCAGCTTATGAATTTTTTGCTCATTTCGTACTAGTTTTCACTATTTTCATATCCGAGTTCTTTGACAGGGAGCCGGCTCCGTGGCGTAATGGTTAGAGCGTCGGCTCGGAGTGCGGAAGGTCGCGGGTTCGATCCCCGGTCGCGTCA
>JAUTBT010084270.1:0-12433 GCA_032361225.1 Lepetodrilus schrolli | reverse complement strand
ACATTCGAGATATAGCTGACACCTAGCAGACAAAAAATAACTAGCAGACAGCACACACACACACACACAGACACACACACACACACACACACACACACACACACACACACACAACAAAAAAACAACAACAAAAAGAAAACAAACAAACAACAACAACAACAACACCAACAACAACAACAACACCAACAACAACAAACAACGACATTAAAAGAAGACATCAGTTATACAGTATTATAGCAAACATTGTCCTTTATCATGATCATAATGGTAAACCAGGGATTTTCACCGAGACCTGTTCTGCAAGCAGGAATTCTATAGAATTGTCCTGGAACAAGATGTATTAACGATCATTTCTATACAAGATAATTACAGGCCAATGAAAGAACCAGCTCAAATAATGCTTTTTAGTATTATGTTCCTGCCATGGGAATTATACACGTGTATGTATAGCACGTAGAGAGTATCGGGCTACAATAGCCATTGTAAGTAGGCCTACATTCTTCTGGCGTTCACAATGTATATACATATATATAATGCGCTTTAATAAAGCCTTTCTTCTTTAAAAAAGCAAAGAAAGAAAATAATTCTATATTTGCTCAACAGATTGGAAGGCAAGTCTCCTAAAGATGGTTTCTGTTATACGAGTTCTATACAAACAACCAATTGAAGTCCTGAAATCAATATTGTTTGCATGCAACGGTCAATTATCGTCAGCATAATGCTTGTATAGCTTCACGAAAGTAGGCATATATATATATACAAGGGGCGTAAACTATTACGTTTTTGCAGTTACCTGTATGTCAAGTATATGTATATTATAGCAAGGGTTTGACAATTAGGATCCGCCAGCCAAGCTTAAGTTAACTAACGTAAATCTGTGTTAAGCGATGTAGGGGTCTCTGAAGACCAGTTGTCCAGACGTTGACCGTTGACTAAAATGTATGAAATCCTACCTCCACGGATGCGCAAGAGCACGTACACAGACTAACTAATAATTAATTAATAAATTAATTAACTAACTAACATACTCTCTCTATCCTAAGCTTGACATTAGATGATACAGAGATTATTAACCTCGTGTCTTTAGATATCGTCTATATCCTGCATTTAGGGATACTCTATGTATTAGACTCGCTGAAGCTCGTCTAATACAAAAATTATCCCTAAATGCACGATATATATTCCTCTATTTAGTCTTTCTTTCTCTTCTCTTTCTGTCGTTCTTCCTGTCGCATCCTATACATCTCTCTCTCTCTCTCTCTCTCTCTCTCTCTCTCTCTCTCTCTCTCTCTGTTCGACCCCTTCTCTCCATTTACGTTGTAATTAACTCTAATCCGTGTTTCCACTGCGATAACTAGAGGTAAACAGACACAGGTTCATGTTTGGTTAACAGATGGTAGTGGGAGCTTTCAATGGCCTACCAAAACAATGTGCTGGGCAGTTGAAAGCAAAATAGCCATTAACAGAAAACAACCACGGAAAATATATCACCTCTGGGATTGATCATCTTATTTATTAAACGTTATTCTATATTTGGAGCGCAATTGCAACTGTTGTTTCAATAAATACATTTCGAAATGTATTGCAAGGAGCTGACAAAGTCAATGCACGCTTACACCGGTATAAAGCGAAAGCGGCGAATAACGTCATCAGTTTTTGTGCAGATCAATAGTCGTGTGTGAGTATTAGTACTTGGAAGATATAGAACTCTACCAGTCACGGTACACGCTAAGCCGCGAGGAGGCCGCATTTCCCCATCAAGCGAGATCAGCATTTATATAATAGATTAACACTCCCTATACCGTATAATCCACCAAGGAAAAATATTTACATTTCTCGTATAAGTACGTAGAGACATAATATAGGCCTAATTAACTTAACTGTTTGAATTCGATTTCCAATGTTCGAACCACTTCGGTGACCAAGTCATCTTTAGTCATGGAATCATGAAAAGTATTTATGGAAAAGAATCTCCAAATGATTCCATCGAATTCACTTACTGTGAATGGAACGGAATTGTGGATATTCTGTTGGCGTGATGTAACATACAGGTAAGGTTGATCATGGGATCTCATATAATGTATATTGTCAGTATTGTTTAAGTAGATGTTATACATAAAACGTAAAATAGTGTAAGGAAGCATTCATTTTTTTAATATGTCAATAAATTAAAAGAAAAAAAAAGAATGATTACGATGTAGTCTTCACATGTTTAACATAATCAACTTCCAGTCCTTATCTACTAGCTAGTAGTGTTTCATTCGTCTTTCTAATGGTAATGTGATTAATGGCGTTATTTTTCCTTTCACAATCTAATAATCTTTATGATCCTATTCCAATATTTCAAATTGCAAATTTTTAACACACACACACACACACACACACACACACACACACACACACACACACACACACACACACATATATATATATATTAGTAGATATATTTGTAGATATAGATATAGATATAGATAATGCAATATCGTTTTGTGTTACGATCAATCCTATATCTCATACTACTACACGCAGAGAGAAGCTATTAATATACCTTTGTTTCATACAGTGTCATTGAATGGAACATGATCTGTGTTGCACATGTCATATTGTATCAAATAATTACGGCAAAATATTAATGGTTTTCCCAATACAGCCACGTTTTGAATATACTGGATACAGGTGAAATTGTCCGTCACACGGTCCGCATAATGAATAATCTCTCTGAAAGGGAAGTAATTATCTGAAATTAATGGTATATATCACAAGCGGAATTCAATTCAATAATGTTATCTAAAAACGCTATTTCCATAAAGATCCATCTGCGCGCATATGTATGTAATTCGCATAACTAAAATGACACGACAATATATGGAAATTATATTAATCATCGATCAATCAAGTAAAAACAAGAGTGTTGTACATAAAATATAAGCATGTATATTTTGTGGAAGTTGGAGAAAGGAAAACACGCCAGCCATTGCAAGTATTTCCCTTGGAATTAATATCATGTGACCTCTAATGTTGGTGTAAGTTATAATATATTTTGTTTTATTTTCCCCGAAAATTATTTATATTCTCTTACTTTATATGTACGATTCATATTACGTTTTCCAAATGTTAAAGGTTTACGCAAATCTGTTTCATGTGGGATTCCGCAACTCATATATTACTTTATCACATAATATAGGTGTTTTGGAGTGCAATAAACCCATGCTATAAATATATATATTTCCACTAGTGCAATAACATAATACATTTTTATAATTGTATTCATACGTGATATCAAAGTCTTTTAAAACATCTTTTAGAACTTCTTCTTGGGACTGAATTTGTCGAATATAAAGTTAACAGATTTCTTCAATTAAATATGCAAAGAAATTTATTAATATTTACATGTTTACTTGGAACTATAATTTGTCTCAGTGCTTTAACACAGATCCAAAGACATTTGCCTATATATTGTTTGTGAATGAATATCGATATTACACTATAGTTTTTACAGTAATGTGATAAATAGAATCTAACATTCGTGTTCATATATTACTGAATTCATTAAACTCGTTGGCAAAATTGATTTTATGCTGGTCAGAGTCGCGCATTTCAGTTTTGCCAACTCGTTTAATACATTCATTAATATATGACCACTCATATGAGATCCACAATAGCACTAATACTGATATATAAATCTGGTCACAGTTACATATTATCTACCAGGATTGGTACATAATTATAGGCCGTCCTACTAAAACCTAACATTAATGCCCACGCAGGTCACCACCTACCGTAACAAATGCCACCATGCTGATGGGGGTATAACATTCCTAGGAAATGTGAAACTTATGGGACTCACATATTTGCTAAACATTAGTATAAAAGAGTTATGTTTCCTAATTCCACTGTAAACACATCATGCGTGGTTGTTGCTTATATGTGTTCTAATTCTGGGAGCATTCTGATCTGAAACCCGATGCCTTCACAAAATGACCAATGCATAATATAATATCACGTAAATCGATGAGGAGTACTGCAATGTAAGATAGTAGATAACATATGATTGCTGTCATTAACAATAATAACAATGATCTGTTTTGTTGGCTGTTTGATGGCGAGACATGATTTATGTGGTTTCAGATTTCCCGGACACCGACCGGAGTCGTACCTTTAAGAAGCTCCCGCTGTTCAGATATGGACAAGAAAATTGGAACCTTTCATTAAACCGGAAGCTATGGATAGCGTGGAGTATTCGACCTTGTTCATGGTGACAGCGTCGATAGTTCTGATCGCCGAATTTATGTGCGGTCTGATTTTTAACATAACTGTGCTTGTCATCAGTTTTAAAGCGTTGAAGAACACAGATGAAAGGGGGAATACTTTCATCTCCAACCTGAACGTCGTGGATATAGTCATATGCGTCACAGCAATTCCAATGACCTTGATGACCGTGTTAACGTCGAGGTTCAAGGACGCGTTGTTTTGTTTCTTCATGGAGGGGGTAATATCAATGGTGTGTGTGGCAAGCTCTGTGACGTTGTTCATGATAAGTTTAGATCGCTACTACGCCATCGTGACGCCGACTAAAAGACACGTGTTCGCTACAAAGGTCAAGTTGTTTCTCGTTCTTATATGGTGCGCAGCCTTCTTCGGCTTCTGGACGCCATTCTTCGGTTTGAAGAAATTAACACTTGACAACGTAACGAGCAATGCGTCCTTGAGCTGCAATGACGTAATTACCTTAGTGAATCCGTACTACTTCTACGAATTGTTCTACGTTCTTACATTTTCCGTCACGACTGTCGGAATGATTATGTTCTTCGTAGCCATACACCGCGTAGCGCATCATCGTGTTGCGGTGAAATCTGCCATAGTCACAACCTCGCTGTCGAGCCAGGAACAAACTCGACGCGAGATATCGCGTGAACAAGAACGAAGGCTCCTCAGACTGTCTCTGGTCATAGTCATTGCCTTTGTGTGTCTGTGGGGTCCTCACGTGGCTGTGACGATCGCAGAGATGGTCGTGAAAGAGGACATACATTTAGAAATGGCTCAGCTTATATGTCAGATCGTAGCCTATCTTACGACCATAGCACACCCCTTGCTGTATGCGTTCATGCGCAAGAAGGTGAGAACTGCTATAATGGCAAAACTCAACAAAGACGTGGCCATTGTTCCTAGCACCAGTTCCTTTGTGAAGAATCATAGCGAAAGAGATCATGGAGATACGTAACCTTGTCGAAGGCCTAGCCACAATAAAAACAATAGAAATAAATTCCAAAAAATATCCGTACGGTTGTTGGACTAGTAGTAGTAATGCATACATTTGCATTTAGTTATTAAAAGTAACCCATTCTAAATTTCATCATTCGTGCACAAATGATGAAATTTAGAACTGGGTTACTTTCGGGCTTTCGGATTTTTAGTATTTTTTTAATACGTAAATTATTATCACGATATGATTTCGTATACTATTATTTGCGTGCGGGAACGTTTATACTTCTTGATGAATTTACATACATATAATATACTAAAAAAAAACCACGGCAGATATTTTGTGGAGAAGCCTTCTACCTCGGCTTGAGCAATCTGGTGCCATTTTCCTCCCAAAGCGTCTGCAAATTATTGAAGTGTACTTGAAACCTGTTTTACCAACACAATCACTGTTACACCGATATACATTAATTATGTTACTATCAATTAGTGAAGCTGTGCCCATGGTTGGCTGGACGGCTGGTCCACAGTACAAACTTATAGTAAGCATCGCGCGATGTGACGTAAATTAAACCACAAATGGGAAAGCATAGCCGACACGGGTTTTTTTACGCGAACACTTCACTACACAATGAATACTTTACACTTCTAATATAGGCCTACTGTTACTTCCTGAATAATTGGGCCGAGTCCTCAATCTAAGCACATCCAATGTGAAAGACCAAATATATCTTGGGCCTATACAATCTGTCATCTTGGCTATGTTATATTCTATGAATGCACTATACATGCTATACGTTATCTCTTGTTCCACGGGCAATACTGTTTTCAAAGATTCTAGCGTGACCAATGTTAAGTAAACGAGAAGTGATATTTCATTTATTCTTTGGCATGTTCTACAATAGCGATACATATGATATTCTTCACTAACATCTACCCATCTGTTTATAATTGAATTATAACAGCTACACCTAAAATTTACTAATGCATGTTTTCACTTGGATTGCAACAAAGCTATGTTAAACAACTTCACATATTAATTGGCGAAATTAATTTTTATGGAGACAGTAACTTGTACAATCAGAAAGGCATATTGTACACATTAGTCCAATTTCAGATACTGTAGTTTATTAGGCCCATACATCGAATGAATGGAAGAACACATGTTAACGGCATACTTGCTTATTTTGTCAGCATGATATGGAAAGACGCCACAGAGCTACCCAACAAATCCCAGTCATTAGAAGCAGATCCTAAACTAACGTTGAAATTTGCAAGACCCAATCGTATCAACTTCCAGACTTCTGAGAACGTTGCTCGGTAGATCCCAATGATTCAAGGACCACGACAATGGTCGTCATGGCTCTTCTCGTTATACATAGCGACACAATCGGGCAAATACATGTATGTATGATTTTAATGAGAGTGCAACGAACCAACATGATCGACTGTAAACAGCATAAAAAAGATCGAACTGCCGATCTCTACATAAACTAAATACTTATTAGTTCCATTATATTATGAGTGGCATGGCATGATGGCATGAATTATCAATATCCTGATAATTATGAACATGGCTGCAGGGAAGGAACGAGATGCTGTATATCATATCTCAAACAGCAATATTAATTATATATATTTGTATTAAAAGTGAGATGATTTAGGGCAGCCTATATGGCAGACAAGGTCAAGGGTTGATTGATATATATATATATATATTTTACGGAGAGCATATCCATGAATTGATGAATGGTACACACTGCAAAATAACAGACATAATAGTGTAAGATTATGGGTCCCCGTTATTATGTGAGGAGTAATTACGGTTTAATTAACGGGTGAGCACCATGCGTGTTTTATTACAGCGTTCACGGATACCCACTGTACTTATTCGTAATCCAAACAGAAATGTCGAGACCCATTTATATATCCCCGTAGTCCACAAGCTACCGTAATGGGTCCAGTGTTTCCAAAATACACGTTCCGGTGTTTCCAAGGCAACCTTGCATTTTCGTCAATGATATGCTTTATGGGATGAAACTCTTCTACACAAAGAACGCTAACAGATGCATTAAGGCTTGTTCGTGTTGTTTGATATGGGGAATTACGAGACAGGCGTGCACTGGAACAATACTTGGTATAATATCTATGTTCGTCTTGAAACTTTCGAAGAGGAGTGGAGCACAGGGGGCCATTTTGTGATGGTCTTGTATCCACTAAGAGACTGTAGCGCTCTCTTATCTATATATCCATCTCGCTCATGCTGTTTTCACTTAGCTATGCTTCCTGCAATGTCAATGAAGTTTATAGGAATTTTTAATAAATACTGATTTTTGTTGTTGTGCAAACATATATTACTTAGATCTATACTATACATACATATTGGTTAGATCGTGCACGTGAATATACCTTTAATTCATTTTCAAGATTCGCAGGGGGTTACTATTTCTCTAACAAACCATACCAATGTAGCCATTGTATTTTCCTCAACAGCATTACTTACTTACTAACTATCTAACTAACTAACTAACTAACTAGATGAATTACTTTAACAAACATTATTTTCACTGTTCTTGACAAATGTACGTCTTGCAATGCACTTTGGTTCCACTCCACTAAGTTGAACAAGTGAATGACGTGACCTCTCATTCAACTATCCAAAAGAGCGGTTATAAATAACGTCCACTTATGCGCATCGTTGTGTTGATTAGCTACAACCACAGGAAAAATAATTAGTAATTTAGGATATTAATATAGAACTTGAATACGCACACGGGCATGCATCACAAAGGACAACCCTTCGTTTAGTTTCCTTTTACTATCATAATCTCCAAGGACGTCGATTGTTCCCATCAAAGGGTACTTTAATGACAATTCCTGTTGTAATTCGTGAGTAACCTTATCATTATCATTATATTGTTTTCAGGACGTTAACGTTAAATGACGGTAATTACGTATAAGGGAAATACATTGCCACGTCATTATGCCATTTAATATCTACTGAAGATGGAACTTTATGTAAACTTTAAATATAGAATATCCAGAAACATGTTTAAGAAGATATCATCAATTTTCAAAGTGATAACAACTTTCATCATATAAGATCAACCCTTCAACATTTGGAAAACAACTTAATACGGATATATCATTAAATTTTAATTACAGTGTTCTGTGTACTATATCAGAGAAGATAATATAACATAAATTTAGTCAAAGATGAATTTGTTAATTATTTATAAGATTTATTTTCATTTTTATTTATAGACATTCCACCATGGCCCTAGTTTATTATCTATGCTGATCGGTCATTTTCCGAATTACTACTCGGGTAATAATAGATAGATCACCTAGAACTAGCTTAATCACTAGTTGGTGATGAGAGCTATTCCCAGGACCCAGAGAACCTGATCCCAAACTTGTGGTTTATTTACCGGCTCACTGATTGGCTGACTTGGCCTAAAATATGAATAAAATATTCTTCTTGCACTAACCCTAACCACTTGAGCCAACCTGAAGAAGTCTGAAATTCTAGGACGAAACGTCGTGAAGGAGATGGTTTACTTAAAGTGATTGTTTTAAATATATTTGTAGGATCTTTATTTTTTGAATTGGGGTTTAGAGCTGCTTTCAAGATTCTTTCACAAATATCAGGGCTTGTCAATTTAGGGTAGGAGGAAACCCGCAACATCCGTAGCGCTGAATGTTGCAGTAAACCTGCGCGCATCGGCTGGTACTGACAAGACCAAGGATGATAACTGCATTGCCACTCTACAGATTTGTAGGATATAATTGCATATGACTTATTGTGAATGCAATACACACGGAATGTGGACATAATGCTATCGAAAGGCTATCCATATTCACTTTATTATGATTGACCTCCTTTAAAGTCATAGCAACCATGCATTTCTCAAAAACTTCCAAACTATGACCAATCATATAAAATATACATGTTTTCATTCTATGTAAACAACTTCAAAGATACTTTATGGAAATACATTCATAACTAATGTCTATAATACATTATTACATAATAATTCAGTAATTAATACATTTGTATTTTAGGTTACACAGAGAAACGAACATTAAAATAAAATAAATACATAGTCATAATACCGTATATATTCATATATTATATATATTTAAAAATCAACCATGGCACGATGCAAAATATAGTTTCGAATACAAACAGATCGTCGATAGAAAATTACGCTGAATATTGATTATAGTCATGTAGAGCCATATAGCCACAGGTATCCTATAACTTCTGATAGAAATGCTCATAAAATAATTAATTATTTGATTCAGTAACTATTACTGACAATATACAATGGCTATTAATTAATATTCACTAATTCATCTGTGAGCTTCTATGAGTGTTATTGTAATTATTTCTGAATATTTATGCAATGTATATGGCAAATATAGCTGTATGCTGGAAAATGTCCGATACGACAGTGACTAGAGAATGTCCTGTAAGACAATGACTAGAGAATGTCCTGTATGACAGTGACTAGAGAATGTACTGTAAGGCAGTGACTAGAGAATGTTCTGTACAACAGTGACTAGAGAATGCCATGTACGACAGTGACTAGAGAATGTTCTGTACAACAGTGACTAGAGAATGCCATGTACGACAGTGACTAGAGAATGCTCTGTACAACAGTGACTAGACAATGTTCTGTACAACAGTGACTAGAGAATGTTCTGTACAACAGTGACTAGAGAATGTCCTGTATGACAGTGACTAGAGAATGTACTGCACATATATTTAGAAAATATCTTAAGTGAAAGTAGTCCCGAACTGTTCCACTTTCACTGGGCTTTATATGCCGTATAATAATTCAAGCTATCAATAGCCGGACATTAGATGGATTTGGGGGCATATAAAGTCTGGCTGGCAATAGCGAGCAATGATTTAAATCTAGGTAAAGCGAGAGATCAACTGTATATGATTCAGTTAGTAGGTATAAGCACTGTCGATGTGAATCGATTACTAGTTTTCGTGCTCTCGTGTATGGACAACGACCGTCATCCATTAAAAGAGCTTGCAGATGAATTACCACATCTCTTGATTATCACATGCATAATTGATGGCCACCTTCCGTAATGACATCGTCTAGGGTTTCGCCGGGGGGCAGACGTATGCCTATGAAAGCCTGCTGTAGTTATGATGGTGCCATTGTGGTGTCACGTACGCTACTGTACGTAGAATGTGCCTCACGTAAAGCTACCATGCAGAATATGCATAATATAGTCTAACGCACATAGGATTTATTGAGATAATTTGGGTCGTACGCAGTCCTAGTGGAAATATTAGTATTTCTACGTAATTAGTAGAATTTGAACACGTATTTAAAAGTAAAAGTGCAAGTTTCGCGTTTACCAGTGCGTTGCAACCGACGAGAATACGATATCAGGATGTTGGTAAACCAGAACGGAATGTCGCATTTCTTTATTACATGTACAAAAATGCGTACTTGCCTACCTCTACCCTTTAGATTAAAGGCATACACTCACTTTTTGTTGACATATGTCATGGTTAAATGTATTTTACCTGAAAATATGTCCATTTCATTTGTCAACACATGTATATTGGATAACAAGATACACTTTCTGCAGGGTCCCACTGGCTTTCAATATTTTCATATTTAACATATTTTCGTTCTTTTTATTTTATTATTGGCCTACTCCATAGAAGGTTTCACTATACTGAATGTTGTAGTTATATACCATTCTGCGCACTATATCTTTTTACTTTCCTTTCTACTATTTCCCTTCTGCGAACTAAAGAAAGTTGAAATACATACGAAATGTGTATTTCATTTCACATTTTGGAACAAGGCTGAAAACAAATATCGTAGTAAATAATAAGAAAGCTGGGATTTGAGGGCTTTTCTCAGTACTGTTACAATGTGTTTGTATAACCCTTACAGCAGCGAGTCATTTAAAAAATCGGCCTCACAGGATCTGATGATAAAACCTATCCGTATTCATCAATTCCCGGATGCCTGAAGCTTTGAAAGCGACATGAAACACCAGACGGACAATCCAACGGATATTCTGCGTTTAGACACAATCACCTAGTAATATATAAGCCAATCTTCAATGTGGAAAATGCAATCAATTAATGGGAACAATCGCTTTATACCATGACTCACTGTGTCATGACATCGGGTGCGTTTCTTTTTGTCGTTAGTATATACTGGTCCACATCGATCCTGGGTCAGATGGATAAAAGTCCGATGTCATTATCCCCTAGTACACCCAGGTCAGATATACAATGATATAGTAGTACTTACATATAGAATAATGTCGACATATACAGATATGTAGGTCTATACATAGAACCCACTAGCATATACGCTTAAAAATACTTAATATACATTAGAGGTCGGCGAAGGTACAGTATTACATTTAACGATTCTGGTATAACGGGATATGACAATTGGCATAAATGTATATTAATAATATTAATAGAGGAATTATATTCTCGATATAATTTAGGTATTGAACTTTTTGAACTAACATAAAATTACCCCACACCCGTTGCCCTATCCCCTATATATCTACCACCTACACGACATATATCTACCACCTACACGACATATATCTATCTACCACCTACACGACCTACCGGATGCCGCGTACACTCACGTGCATGCGTATGTATGCACTTGCCGACATATACTATTGGTTGGATCTATACTTTTGAAGGGACACACACACACCACACACACACCACACACACACGTACACACGTACACACACACGCACGCATACGCACGCACACGCACACACACACACACCACACACACATACACACACACATACACACACATACACACACACACGCGCACACACACACATACACACACATACACACACACACGCACACACACACACATACACACACACACACACACACACACACACACAGAGCAATAACCCAGCACACATATGCCGACAAAATTACTTTTCAGGCTTCACATATTAAGGCTTTACTTCCAAACAGCACGTGTAGTTACAGAATGGTGGGCTTTGCGTTGTGTGTCGTGCTCGGGGGTGGTCAACCTTTTATCCTCTATAATTGTTCAGAGGTACCGTGCAGTCTCTACTGCATCAGCAGTTTGAAATGGAAACTTTCCCATGGCCAGATGGAGAATATTCCTGAGTCAGGAGAGGAATATTCCCACGGAGAGGCACTTCCCGGCACGTACACAACGCAGAG
>JAUTBT010084269.1:0-12434 GCA_032361225.1 Lepetodrilus schrolli | reverse complement strand
TGTCATTTTATAATAATTTATTCCGTTCTTTTACATGTATATATCTGTATGTATTGGTGTCTTATAGGCCTCAAGTGTCCGGGTGGTGTTTTAAAAAATGTGTGTCATTGTTTGTAACTATTGTATTTTTTATTCATCACATGACACCTTAATAAACATTATTCTCTCTCTCTCTCTTTCTCTGTATCCCTGTATAGGGAACAGTTTACTGTGAATACACAACAGTCACCTAGGCAGGGTCTAGACAGAATTACAGAGATATTAATTACATATAGACTTTTCTGAACACATAGTATACTGTAATAAGGGCAATAGTCATGATCGTATGACATAACTTTCATTGTGACTTATGACGATCTATATATCGTACCTGTAGATAATGTGTAACATTAAACAAACTTTTTTTTAAACGTTTGTGGTTTGGTTTGTTGCCATTCATCAACACGTGTTGCTGGTTTCCATGGTTACAGATCCACTCAAGGTGCCGGTGCCATGCCAGACGGAACATCCAGATTCACATGCAAAGGGAAGAAACTCTACCATTTCATGGGTACGAGTACATTCAGCGAGTATACAGTCGTGGCCGAGATAGCTGTTGCAAAGGTAAGTTAAACCAGAGATTTTTATTATTTTTAATTTTCATACCATTTGAGGGATGAGTCATAAAATCATAGAAATATGGTGGAATTTATCCTCTCGTCTGAAATCTTGCATTGCATTAGGATTTAATTTTAATTTTTTATCCTTTAGTCTCCAGAAAATGTATGAAAGGTTATGAAAAATGTATAAAAAATTGTATATTAAAAATTAGACAGTAATAAAAAAAATGTTGTTGGATTCTTACGGCAATGTTAAGAAGTATTCACTCTCTAGGTCAGTGAAATAGTGTGTGTTTGTGGAGTTGGGGTGGGGAGGTGCGAGTGCAGATAATGAACCTCGTTTGTTATCCACAGGTAGATAATGCAGCACCTCTAGATAAAGTCTGTCTCCTAGGATGCGGCATTTCAACGGGGTACGGCGCTGCTCTTAATACTGCAAAGGTGGGTGACAAGTTTTACAAATCATTGGGTGTTGTGTGCATTTGGTACATTCCGTGATTTATTTATTAAGTCATTGTCTACATTATTCACGACCATGATTCTGATAACATGTAAATGATAAAAATAGCTTCCATTGCACATGGTTTGTTTTTTATAAGCATGAAAAAGTAAAATAGAATCCAGACATATTCAGGCCAATATCATACATTGATTCAAACTACTGTATTTGGGTTTTTTTAATTGTAGGTACCGTACTCTAAAAATATAAATATTACTATCATTAATAATGTTATTATTAAATTTATATTTATTAATGTGCAAGTGCTTTAAATGACACAGCTACAGAAAAGCTGTAGGAGGTAAGCCCTACGACGTCGCCAGGCTTTACGTAGCCAGGACACTCTAATAGGTAAAGGGTGTAGCCAGGACACTCTAATAGGTAAAGGGTTAACCCTTTATGTAGCTGTCATTTTAAGCACTTGCACACATATTGCGGAATAAATAACAGCACTCTAGCAGTTACTCCAAATTTATATCATGTAAATACAAAAGGACATGTATTTGAAACACGTGTGGTGAACCGATCTATCAGTCACTAGGCCTTAATGCAGGTGAAAAATTCAACTGATCTATCAGTCACTGGGCTTAAGGGGGTTGAAATTTTCAACTGATCTATCAGTCACTAAGCCTTAATGTAGGTGAAAAATTCAACTGATTTATCAGTCACTGGGCTTAAGGGGGTTGAAATTTTCAACTGATCTATCAGTCACTAGGCCTTAATGTAGGTGAAAAATTCAACTGATCTATCAGTCACTGGGCTTAAGGGGGTTGAAATTTTCAACTGATCTATCAGTCATGGGGCCTTAAAGTGTTAATAATAATAATGTCCGCATTTATATTGCGCCATATCCATGCTCGAAGACTCGCTCATAGCGCTATTGGTACCCTGACAGAGGATTGGTTGAAATTAGCATGTCATATTTCATGTTGACTGTTGCAGGTGGAGGCAGGGTCCACATGTGCGGTGTGGGGGCTGGGGGCAGTGGGTCTAGCCGTCGTCATGGGCTGTCGGAAGGCAGGAGCCAGCCGCATCATCGGAATCGACATCAATGCCGACAAATTTGAAATAGGTAGGATCCTTGGGTTTCAGGGGAAAATGTGCAGATTTAGCTGAATATAGGACTCGTTGTGGGTACAGTCTATGTATACATTGACATTGATGGTAAATCAACCCATATATCCTTCAAGACCGGTTAACATCTTATAGCAATCTCATTAACATCAGATACGAAAATGACGCTCGGATATTTGGACATTGTTATGTTCGAAAGAAAGTCAAAATGTTTAAGGAAGGAAACAAGATCTGATTTTAATAAGATTGCAACATATAGTATAATACTATGCCTCAAGAACATGTTTTAATGGTAAGTTTAATTCATGTGAATATTTTGTGAATGCTATGTTCAGTATAACGGAAGAATTAACTTTGTAACTGGTTTCAGCAAAACAGTTTGGCGCGACAGAGTTTGTAAATCCAAAGGAGCACGAACGTCCGGTACAGCAGGTGCTGGTGGAGATGACGGACGGCGGGCTGGACTACACGTTTGAATGTATCGGAAACGTCGCCACCATGGTAACATCTCAACTGGCTACTCGTCAGGGAGTTATGTCCCTTTGACAGAATGATCATTTACAACCATTTTACTGATATAGTTCTATCATCAAGTTAAATTTTCAAAACCTTTGGTAATATTCTGTGTTTTCATATTTTCGTATTTTGTATCGAGAGATAAACAGTCAAATATTGAAAACTAGTGGGACATGCAGAAAATGTTGTGTGTTGATACTTTTAAGTTAATACATTTAACCATGAAATATGTCAACAAACTGTGATTGTATACCTTTAAAATATTCTCAATCATTTATGAGTACAATTCCTAGAGCCTGACCAGTATTTAAATCCCGTCCTGGGAGCCCGGCATCAATGTTCGCAAAAGTTACTTTTCTGATGCGATATTGATAGGATGTGCTGTCTGTAGCATGGCAATACAGTTATCATCCTTGGTCTGTCAGTAGCAGCCTGTGCTGACAGGTTTAATGCAACATTCAGCGCTACAGATGTTGCAGGTTTCCTCCTGTCCTAAACTGACAAGCTGCGATATAAGTGAAAGAATCTGTAAAGCGGCTCTAAACCAAAAATAATATATTTTTATATTATTACTACTACTACTATTATTACTACTACTGTTATTATTATTATTATTATTATTGTTGTTATCTGACCTCTGTCCACTACTGCATTGTTGTCAGAGAGCCGCCCTGGAGGCGTGTCATAAAGGTTGGGGCGTGTCCACCATCATCGGTGTGGCAGCAGCTGGCCAGGAGATCTCCACTCGTCCATTCCAACTAGTCACTGGCCGAGTATGGAAGGGATCTGCCTTCGGAGGTTGGTCCTCATTTAAAATTTTCTTTTAAACTGTAAAGCAAAGACATAGCGCGGTCGGGGGCATTACCGACCACCTAATGAACTCTCGCTCCAATGTAAAGGATTTTGCGTATTGTTTAATATACACGTCGTGATTTAACCCTGTCAGCATAACAATCATGCATTGATTATAAGTGAAGGTTGCACCAAAATTTGCAACAGAGCCCTCGGACACAACCCGGAAGTGTGTCAACGACCGACTGGTGTTGGCATTTCACAGACCACATGTGTCGACATCACCGACTGAAAACTGCAAATAATACATCACCACGATCAGAACTATCATCGTATCCTTACAAATACTGATGCAATTTGCCAAAGATACACCTTTCCACTTTTGGGACACAAAGGAAACCCAGGTTCATCAGCATTGTAGATGCATGTTGGGTCCTTTAGAAGATCTGGCTGGTCAATGTCAACAGTTATGTACTGCTTGAAGTTTAAATACTCTTCCAGAAGAGGATGTTAATTAGCAGATGACATGCGCTCTAAATCCTTAATGAACACAACCTGTGACATACAGTAAGGCTTAATGACTAGTGTTTGGCGGTAGATGCCCCCCAGTCGGTAAATTTAGCCCCGAAATGTATTGTGCTTGTTCAATATTTCTTTTTGTGCAATCTGGACCCGGTTGTATGAAAATGCCATTAACTAATGGCGTCATTATCCGTTATTACTGCATTGACTTTTAATGCTAATGTAACGCTGCATTAGTTAATGGAGGTTTAATGAAATGTTAATGGATCATTAGCGTTTCATACAACCGGGTACTGATTGCTATTTGCTTGAAATATGAACAACCATTGGGATTTGAGTCTGGTCTGAATAAGTCCTAAGGTGGGTGGTAACTTAATGGTAGAATGTTGGGAGCCGAGGGTTCAAATCCCGTTAAAGTCACCTTTCTAACGTGATCATGATAGGATGCACTGTCTGTATCGTAGCTATGCAGTTATCATCCTTGGTAAATAACAACATGTGCTCGTAGGTTTACTGCAACATTCAGTGCTACAGAGGTTGCAGTTTCCTCCTGCCCTAAACTGACAATATAATATGTCCATGTTGGAAATGAACAGGTTGGAAGAGTCGAGACAGCGTTCCTAAGCTTGTTGGAGAATACATGGACAAAAAACTCAAAGTCGACGAGTTTGTCAGCTTCAACATGCCCCTGGAGAAAATCAATGAGGCATTCGACTACATGCATAGTGGAAAGAGGTGAACCTTAGTCAATAGATAAAAGTAGCCAATGAAAGAAATGTCACTTAAAGCTTTGCTTTATAATGGAAGGTGGTGAACTTGCAATGTAGCCAAGCCATATAACAGTGTATAACTAACCACCCAACTAAATCTCGCTGCAAAAATAAATTGGAAAATGTCTACATTCACAAATGTTAAAGCATTTGAAAGCAATATAGGAAAAAATCAATTTGCAATCCTTGTAAATTAATTTTTATGTAATTAACATTTCAGCATTCGTACTGTGGTGATGATGAGTTAAGGAATAACCTTTACTCTACTGGAGACAACCAGCGATGACCAGCATATTGAGCAGTGATGTAAATCACCTCTACAAGCCAAGAGTATTTCTATGCAAGACGGTCAAGAGGCCAATCAGTGTTAACCTTAGAGCTGAAACGAATACACTGTATATTCGCAAATGAATATTCAAATAGTATTTTTGCCATTCATTTTAGCTCTAGTTAATCTGGAGTAGATTCTCCCAATAACTTAAGAGCTCGAAAATTGTACAATTTATTAATTATAGCATTCGTAAATTATGTACAAATCATGTCAGAACTTAATTGTTTTTGTAATATGTAAAGAATAATCAATATGTATTGTCTATCTACAATAAATAATATGCTTGCAAGAAATTAGGAGATTCTTCTAATAACTTAAGAGCTCGAAAATTGTACAATGTATTAATTATAGCATTCGTAAATTATGTACAAATCATGTCAGAGCTTAATTGTTTTTGTAATATGGAAAGAATAATCAATATGTATTGTCCATCTACAATAAATAATATGCTTGCAAGAATTGTATTTAGACTCTTTTAAGAACTGCAAGAGAAAGCTTTGGGGTTCAAATCTCTTCTGGGGGTCATGTTATCTTAATTACAGTGGAGATTAACATTCAGAGAAATTAGTAGCATTTCTTTTGGCAAGCTGGCTTGGTTTTGGGTGCACTGTTTAGGGCATTTCATGAACTCGCATCTAACAAAGCGGCTAGTGACTAGAGTAGTTACCATCACCCTCGGTGTGGCCGTACCCAACTTGCAAGTTGTGGCAGGTTTTCCTCCAAACAGGCGACTATTAGAATATCACTAGTACCGGTAAGACTACATACTTTTAAAACCAACCCCAACTCTGTACTATCGATTCTATACTTGTCTTGATGCATTGAATTCCTTCTAGCATTAACTGTTCATTGAATACATGTACACTTTCTGACCAGCATCAAGATTATGCTAGATATATATATATATATATAAATATATATACACACCTCATCATAAGTTAAGCGCCACCAAAATCGCATCCCATTTTCTGTGGGGATGTTTGGGACATCCTGTGTCAGAATATCAGGTGTCGAGACCCACCATTTCAAACTCTGAGGAGTGGAACCATTTGCCCCAAATAATCTTTCGATGACTTGTCCTCAATATGCGATGCCGGGTTCAAGCAGTAATCAATGTCCATGGTGCTTACACACGCTACTGAGTTGTCTGTCTTGCAATAGCCTCGTGGTCCCATAAAGAGTCTACCTGACACCTACTCGGGCTACTGTTGATGGTTCATTACCTATACGAAATGGATCAAAGTTTTTCCAAGTTCATAACTCACTGACATTGTTTTCTTTCAATGTATTGGTGGAATCAGTACAACTGGCATCACTATGTGTTGTGTTTGTTCTTGTCTATCAGCCTGATATATCTATTTCCTACAATTTATACTTGAATATTTCAATAGTAAAAGGCTCTATAAATAGCTCATCTCAGACGTTCGTGAACACAAGTATCAAGTATTGTTCATACTTCAGTTAAAAACCATAATTAGTCATTTCTTAACTGAAACAATACTGCTGAGAAATCACTGACAAATATATAGTAGACTATTCTACGTTTACTGAAGTGTCTTGCAATCAACCAAATAGTAGGAAGATATGGCCAAATATGTACATGCCAGAGCCTGGCCAGATACCTTATAAACCAATTTATAAACTACGAGTGATGGCACAGCTTCTCCCCTTCCGTTTAGCTAGTGTTTGGTGTTACTTCAATGTCAATGTTACAGTAAGAAAAATAATTTATATTTATTAATTAACAGACTTGATTACTAACAGTACTTTTGTGTGGGCAAATAGTACTTTGACCTGCCAAATAGTACTAGAAAGTAGAAAAATAATTGTGATACTCTGGACTCTGGTAATGCCCATCGACGTCCCAGCGCAGACATAAAAATTGGCAATGTATGGATATTCATTCGTCAACAGTCTGTTTCTTCACTCATTTTTCTTTTCAAGATAATTCATAGATTAACATACTTAAGCCCATATTCTAATTTATATATAGATTGAGGTCCAATTACTTTTTAAATAAAATAATAATTATAAATCAGTAGTTGGCATCTCTGAATCGGGGGAATAGCAGAGCTACAACAGTGTCTTCATTCAATAATATTGGGTGGCACTCAACTTATGATGAAGGGGAGTTGGTATGCTATACAGAAGGTTCAATGTTGAAGATATTACAGCGATGCCAAAGGAACCTTTGTGGTTATCCACGAAATGGTGTATAGTGTACTAACTATCAGTATGTTGTTGAATACACCGTACCATTTAAGAACGTTAGAATTGTGATGTGCTTAGAACTAGTTCAAAACCATATTGCACATGACAAGTGAATTCCAAAAGTCAGATGTGCTGTGGTTATCTTGCCAAGGCAGTTTCACAACTTATTTAAAATCTTGCACATGCATTGCTGCAAAATTCTTGTGCTGATAAATCTACAGACAATTCAAATTTTGTAAAAAATAACAGATTTCAAAATATATTTTACAAGTTTATTGAACACCATCTAAGCTATGCTATGGATTACATTAGTACTTTATAGCACAAAGATGACTTACAATTATAACAACATACACGGTGGAACAACAAATGAATATTCAACTCCATTACCCGTTCATACCATTCATACTATTCATACAAAGTCCATATACATTCACAGCTTGCTAACCCCTTTTGCTTTACACACTTCGGCCATCAAATCTTTCATATACTGAATTTCACGATTAAGCTGATCAACTTTTTCATGCAGTTCTTTGTTGGTAGTTTCCAAAGAATTTTCATCACCTTTCACAACTTCAGCTTCCTGTTTTTTCTTATGACGATACCTAATTGCTGCATTCTTGTTTTGAAGCTTCTTCTTGTCCTTCTTGGACAAAAATTCAACCGGAACATTTGTACAAGACGCAGATTTGGCCTTAGATTTAGCACTACGCCCACCCTTCGAATATGGAGACGGTCTAGTCCTAGATTTGCCATTTAGCCGTACGTTATTGTCCAGCAACATTGCCTCAAGTTCACTGCATTTCGATGTCGACGGTTTTGTCGTCGTCTCAACGCTGGGCTGTGGCGAGGTGGGCTCGGATCCCGAGAATAAACTGTCGACATCGTCAGCAGACAGAGGGGACTGCATGATGTCGTCCATGTCCGTCAGTTCTATCGTGGACACGGCGCTATCCACGCCACTGTCGAATGAACTCTCAGGGCTCAAGTCTATGGTGGGTGCTACCTGTGCCTCTGGCGAGGACGGTACATCCTCTTTGAGGCCCTGCTCAATCAAACTACGGAGGATATCATGACCTTTGACCTCAGAAGCTGCGCCATTCTCCAAAGCCTGTTCCAGCTGCGTGTTGATCATTTCTGCCGAGATGTTTTCAGTTTCTTCGACCAGACTCTGCAGCATTTCTGCGATGTGACAATTTTCCATCCAACCCTCGCAGAATGGATCTGAAAGCAAAGACAACATCATAAGAAAAAGTACATAAATTAAATATTTTTCCGACTAAATTGTATTCATTATCAGATCACTTTTGAGAACGACTTGACCGGAGAATCAATCCACAGTAGGAGTGGTAAATCCCGATGTAGTGCGCATGTACACAGAAGTTGCGATTGCTTATTATTATTATTGTTTTACGTCGCAGCGGGAATATCTCACCCATAGGCGACGACATTGCTGTGACACTACGAAACCGCAACCCTGTATAGAACAAGCTACAATTGTTCTGTGGAACATGGGGCCTTATAATAATTGTATCATAATGAACCTCACCTGCCAGTTCAGTCCTGGAAATGTCGAACAGCTTGTTGAGGTCATCGTTACCGGTGATGGTGGTGGGCTCAACCGAAGTTTTCAAGCTGGACGACTCGAGGTCGACCGTCTTCCATGGATCATCGAACAGGGTCAGCCCGAGTGACTGCTCGAGCCGCCAGTCGTCGGCCATCAGGTTTATGTCCTCCATGTTCAATGTAGTCATGGTAGTAATGGTAGGTGTATACGGTAGTGTGTGCCTCTATAGCAGTTGCAAGGGCGAATAGGAAAACGACATCTTGTTGGGGGCTGGAAAGAAATAGCACATACAACTTTATTATAAATGAAATCCACACTTTTTATCATAAGCATTAATCATAACAGAAAACAAGTATTTGATCAGTGTTAACAAATTAGAAGAAAAAAATAAATGCAGGATGTAAAACGTTAAAGGGGAATTCCATGACAATAACCAGGGGTAGGGGGGGGTGGGGGGGGGGAATGCATTATTTAGGAACAGACAAACATATTTTTGTTTTCTCTCCAATAAACACTGTCAGTACCCCCCACCCCCCCAAAAAAACATCATGGCATTGTGACCTTGAATGACCTATGTCGGAAGATGAATATATAGATCTCTATATCAGTTTAACAAATACTTAAATAATGATGGCCCATCATTACAATAATAATAATAATAATAATAGTAATAATAATAGAACATTTTAGGAGAAGCGTGTAATCCAGCGTGGCGTTTGAAGAACATGTGCATGTTGTTTTATTATTTTAATTAAATGCAATTTTAACTATCAATTAGTTGTATTAAGTTTTACTTACGCCATTTTGTGCAGTAACTGTGCACGGGGTGCGTGCGGGTGCTGGTTTAGGCTGCCATCGTTCCCGAAATATGTTTCAGAACTTTGTGCTTTGCTTGTCAGATGAGAAATGAGGCGAGTGGGCGCTGGAGTAGTATAAAAAGTACCACACGTGTGCTATCACTCCGCTGAAGGCGACTTACATTACTCATTGACAATATATGCTCATGCATGTGCTTTTTAAGTTTGGACTTAATAGGTTTCAATAGCAAAAAAAATATAGTTCAATATAAATTTATTTAATTTTGAATAGTTAACCCTGATTTTAAATAGAACTATATTATTTCGTAGGTACACAATGATCGTCATGGCGTGCATCAGCCGGAGTAGGCGTGATAAATAAATAGAGCTCTCACGTAAGCGTTTTCTTATTTGCTACATACAGAACACATTTTATAGTTCGGTAGAGACCAGTTACTATTAGAAAGACTAGGGAAGTGCTTGCTTAATTGAACAAGAAGTTGCATCAGAAAATTTGGGCGGACTTCCAAAGCACGTGACATTACGTTAATAACTAAAAATAGTTTCTCTTGCGTTCTTTCTTTTCATTGGTTAGTTAAAGACACTTGCTCGATGACTATGCTATATTTGGAAATTGATGAACGAACTGAACTCCCAGCTGATATAGAACATGAATGAGAAACATACAAATACAATATGGTTAACTTTCCAGGTAATAGTTCCTAATATAATATAAAGTACACATTATTTAGTATGATTGACGAAAATAATCTATAAACATAAAAAGCAGCGGGCCAGAAGCTATATTGGTTATCACTTTAGGCAAGTGACTTTTTTTATAGTTCGAAATTGCCTCTGTTCACCCAACAGAATGGATACCCGGTAGGATGACGTGGTCATGTAAATGGTAACCGTGTAGTGCTGGAAACGGCAGCTTGGGTTGTACACTCCCCAGGGTGTTGAGAAGGACCACATGTGTACACTATTGCTGATCCATACACCGGGGATAATGAATGTGGCGCTTTAATTTGAGCATGTCTTATGTGGTGGATGTGTCGTATTATAATACTAAGTAGCCATTATTATTATTATTATTATTTGTGTAGCAGCCTATATATACATGTATAGGCTCTAAGCTACAACCGCAAGAGCTGATATTATATATATCAGCTAGAATACACTACCGGGTACCTATTCTGTAATCTGAATGATACTAGTAGTTCTTACTTTATAGTATAGCAGTATAACACACATTTTGATGTTGGTTTCAGTGATTTTGTATGATTATGTATATATGTATATCCTTTTAAATAACCTACATTTAGGATTTGATTTTAATTTTAGGTGTAATCAATCAAAGTAGGCCTATCACTGAAGCAGTTTAATGTACGTATCCCTCTACTTGTGCCAGCTAGCTATAGCCTGACCTATATGCACCGTACTTCACTGTACAATTTGCTTCATCATTGTTGTTCTGCCTGGTGAGCATGGAGCTCCCTCATGATCTAGGCTGAAGTTGTAGCTAGGTCTACGTCCTTTACATGACCGCTCGTGACCCGGTACTCTTTGGGCATATCCCTTGCCTAGACTGCAGTACCTAATCTCACAAACAATATATCGAGTTGCAGGCTGCTCTCATGAACAGTAGACCTACGTGCAGCTACATTGTACGTGCGTGATTTGATATCGATATGATCTATGTGTAGGCCCGTATTATATAGGCTATATGCTTATTGTGCATACACCAGCAGCTGCAGTGCATCCAGGGGATCTAGAGAGGGGGTATTTTTGCTTTATATTATAATAAAGCGAGAGTACAGCGTAAATAAATGAAATAAGTATAAATATAGCATTATTCTAGGATATGAACGATACTGATTGTTCACATTTTATGGAAATTAAGTCATACTATAATTGAATAACCTCTAATATTCAAAGGCATCAACTCAAATATTACATTTTCTCTCTCGAGATGACAGGAAAAAGCATGCATGCGTGTATACCTAGCTAGTCTTCAAAATGTCCAGGATTCATTTTCCAGACCCCACTCACAAGACTGAATAGTTAACTTATATCACTATAGATGCAAAAATACCATTTTCTTTCTGCATGCAGGCACGACAAAAGTGCATATTTTCGGGGCGCACATCCCCAGACCACATTTCGAACTTTCGGGAAGGAAACCCCAGACCACACTAGATAACATTGTGGGTAGCATGCCACTCAAACCCCACTGAATAACGGTGAGAAGAAAAGGTAAAATTTTGTTCGGTAGACACCAGGAAATCGTATTTCATTATGCTTATATTTCAAAATTTCTGTTGCTAAAACTGTTGTGCTAAAATCCGTCTATATCTTTACCAATGCCAGGAAATCACATTTCGGGGAGCATACCATCCAGACCACACTGTCTAGATAACATTTGCGTTATATAGATACCAGGAAATTGTACTTTGTTATGCCTACATTTCGATATTTTCAGAACCCCACTAGATAACAAGTATTAAAAATGTATAAGTATTGTTCTGCAGATACCAGGAGATGGTATTTCATTATGCACCGTCGGAAGCAGTAGATAACGCTATTCACACCTATTTGAAATATGCATTTCAGAACATTAATATTAGGATATTTAAATTCTTTCATAAATACTAGTATACATATTTTGTGTGTGTGTGTGTGTGTGTGTGTGTGTGTGTGTGTGTGTGTGTGTGTGTGTGTGTGTGTGTGTGATATATAGAGATCGAGATATATAT
>JAUTBT010084268.1:0-12434 GCA_032361225.1 Lepetodrilus schrolli | reverse complement strand
CACACACACACACACACACACACACACACACACACACACACACACACACACACACACACACACACACACACACGCACCACTGCAGGCAAAACATTTCGTTTATTGTAGCGAGGAGTCGTCTCCGTGACTTGTATCACAACAATCTTACTCAATATGAAGGAATATTCTTTCATGTTGTTTTATGACTGGCCGTATAAAGTGTACCCACTTTTATATAACGGTGTGGGTAAGAGTTTTACGTTACAGCTTCAGTTCACACCTCGACGGGTTCACAGAAGTCAGAGGTCCTAGCCCAGGCGGTCCTCACGGCTGGACAAGCGAGTTCATAGGACCTCCAACACGAGCAGCTGTAACGGGCACTGTGTCTGTGAATCAAACAGAATCCGGAAATATAGCAAAGAATGTTCTTTGTGACTAAATTCATTTTGTCTACCTGGTTCCAAGATTATCAAACATTTTGAGTCTGATTTCATGCTTAAATTGTATATGAGGATTTGTGAACAAAACTTACAGTTGAGCATGAAATCATACTCAATATTTCGTAATCTTTGGGCCAGGTTGGGAAGAGTTTTAACTCTACTGGTTCTGATCTATTTCACAGTCATTCGTAAGCATTTATTGATGTGTGCGCACTTGTACATATAAATTAGTCATCAATGTACAAGGATGAAAGCACAGAAAGTTAAGCGAAGAAATATATTTTATAATTAATACTCCCATTACATGTATAAATGTCGCACCAGCTGCAGACATCCCAATCATCCTATAGATATCTTGTCCTGCCATCCATACAATACAGTAGAGATACCTCTGTCCCCCGGGCTTACTTCCACGCCCTCGAGCCTCTGGGGTGGTCCTCCAGAAACTTCTAATTCCGTGTGTACTCTGAGAACAACAGGGGGAGGTAATTCTCACGATTTATCGTAATCACCTGGGTAAGAGGACAACCTTGGCCGCGGCCTCGTCAGAAGTCCTCGTTCAGGGTAAAATGACAGTTTGTAAGCACACTTGCAAAGAAGAGCAATCTAGGGCACTAGAGAATCACCGCCAGATTATTACCTGTGTTATTATACCTCCCACTGCGGGTTCAACCAAATCCAATTCAAAACATTGCTAATTTGACCTCCAAGGGTGAATAGGGAATTGAAAATTACGCTTAATCAAATTTGTGATTCTGAAGGTTCCTTTGAAGGACTTTGCTTGATTATCAAGAAGGAGCTTGGTTTTGACATCCGCAGAATGTAATTGACTTGTATTACCTTTTGTCTGGTAGATTTTACGAAATAAAATTTAAAGCAATTTGGTAGACAGGTGCAGTAGTAGAATGAAGAGACGAAATAACCATTATAGACATGAGCATATGTATACATTTAGTTTTAGAATCTATAACATAGAGAACTATATTACAAGAAATAATACACACACACACACACACACACACACACACACACACACACACAGACACACACACACACACACACACACACACTCACACATTGCTATACTATCCAAAATAAATATTCATATAAAATGTAAATCAGTTCGTATTTATGGCAGTCATCTTAAACATTTCTTTTGCTGGCCACACTTGAAATTCTAGAAAATGCACGAAATTCTTGTACGAGTGTCGTCGAATATAGAAGCAACTTGTTTGGCCGCTTTTAGTGGATCAAGTGTTTATCAAACATCTCAGTGGGTATTTGACCTACGTCCACATCATATTACACGAGAAAGGGATGCCATTGTCACCGCGTAGTCACCGCTCACGTACATAGGAACGCGTGTCCCCAAACACGCCGACAGTGGGGGACATCGGATACCATTTCCTCCACAGTCAACAGCCAATCCGCTTTAATAGAGCTCTCCGGTGATGACCATGTTTATTTACCCCCGAAATACGTGCCCGGGTGACAAGAACCACTGGTACAAGATGACCCTCCTTGCTGTAGGCACCTGTTTAAGAGCGTCCGTCAAGTCAGCAAACCAACCAACCAACGTGTAATTGTATTTATGTCAAAACATTCCTATTATTGAAGCTCAGTTGAAAAACACAATGCCACTATACCCTGTAGCAATGTATATCTGTATGAGAGTGTTATCACACTGTAACAATATCTATATATCTCCAAGGGAATATTTGTTGGTGGTCGATGGCAAGGATATGCTCTGAGCTCGTACAGAATTATGATAGTTTTCAATTTTTTGTTAAAAACAATTCAGCTTAGATCATGCAGATTGTATTGATTTTCGAAGTCTGATATTCATAATGCAAGGTGTGTTTTACGTCAAATAAATCCTCGTTGCGACACAAAATGAAGTCAAGTATTCCATTCCTATAGGAATGAATGGGAACCATTATCGATTTTCGAAGTCTGATATTCATAATGCAAGGTGTGTTGTACGTCAAATACATCCTCGTTGCGACACAATATGAAATCAAGTATTCCATTCCTGAATCATCGTAACGGAATGAGAAACCGTCTTAATACTAGGATAACAATATACTTCTAACAACATCTGGCATGATATGAATTTATATTAGCTACTTACTATAGGAATAACTAGGCCGCCGCCTATTTATAAAATCTCCGATTGCACTGCAAAAAATAGTGTTGAAATATCACCTAGGATCAGCAAGTACATTTCTCTTCTGGACAAATACAAACGATTTGTTATTAGGGTCACTGTTGTCTTGTTTTCTCGATGCGGATTTAATTGCAAGAGAACGGTGAGAGAAAAAGTAGTTATTACTTGGTACACTAGAGGTCGTCCTCACATCAAAGCAGACGACACATCGCCAAATACGCACGCCAGGCTCCGCCATGTACGTGATAGTAGTGAAGTCGGTGCGATATAGTTCGTTGGCTTGAGGAAGTGTAGCGGGAACGTACGGCCGGATAATTACAGAATGATGTCGTCTGCTTGCACCGGAAGTGGGCACTTGTTTTACAACCTGGCACGTGCTCAGATCACTTCCTGAAAGAATGTCAAGAGATTGAAGTGTCAACAAATATGCGTATTTTACTTAGGAAAATTGTTACCTTTATGATTTATATGAATTAAGTGAAGACTTAATCCAGCCAAAATGACGAAGCATGTGCCTATGTAATAAGGACGCAACTACTAAAATATGTTTCTGTCAAAATAATTGTATGCATTAATCAACATTAGTGAGACACAGACAAATAAATAGAGTGAGAGAGAGAGTGACGTGAGAGGGAATACTAGAGAGAAAGAAGGAGAGAGAGAGAGAGAGAGAGAGAGAAGGGAAAATATAGTATGTATTTAAATAGACCCAGGTGTTATACACACACTAGGTCATGATAAGTGTATTTAATTAGATGGTACGGCTCTAAACTATGATTGATAACGTGAACGCTATAAACCAGGGAAATATCCGCTTATCTTTCCTTACTGTTATTAACAATAATGAGATTGTCATTTTGCATATCTGCTCTCGGATTGCCTGTCATTATCTGGCGGAGACGCGAGCTACCCGTCGTGAGCCGCCATTCCGCTAGAGGTCTCTGGGTGCTCTCACGCCTCGCCATGTCACGTCATATCACGCTTCACGGTCACGTGGTTACGAGGCTTTCTTTAGAGTTTAAATCTTGTTGTCGCTACGAGACTTTCTTTAGAGTTTAAATCTTGTTGGAGCAAGCGAATAAAAAGGGGGCATCTGTATGAAAAAAGGCTAGACTGATTCTATCGTAATCGACGATGCGAATAAATATTTTTTTCTAGAGCAATACTGAATCTACCAAGGCGCCATGTTGTTTTCACATATCGTGACATCTTCATAAAACAATTATGTGTTTTGCAGGTCTTTGGGGATATTAAATGGCACTGTTCACACCCCCATCCCCCCCCCCCCCACCCATGTTGAATACAGAAACTGCACCACAACCACGTCAATTACATCATTTTATTAGGATACACATACAGATATGTACCCAATCACACATACACACATACACACACATACACACACACGCACGCACGCACACACACCTGGGAGAGCGATGGGGGGGGGGGAGAGAAGGGGTGATGCACATGCATATACATATTGGATTTACCAATAGCGTCATCAGAAATTGAACTGGAAAATATGTAATTATTCATCTCTATGAAAGATGTACTTTACTATAATATTGCCATCATGGGCATTCTTTCATAGCGAACACTTCAGGAATGTGATGAAAAGAACACCAGATAAAACATACGTCTTTCACTCATCAATCATAGTCTGGTAATATTGCCAACACGTAACCATATTTCTATCATTTGACATATCATGACATCTTGGAATCGTAATTATTTTAGGCGGACACCTACCTCTCATTTTGCAGCTGTCCGTGTACCGACCACTATTTAGACACGGACGACGAAGATATCATTTTGTAGGTGCCTTTGTTGTCATATAGGCAAACTTCTAAATGTGCAGGTCTTCGTGTAGACATGTAACGTTGCTATAATTACAGATTAAGTTATAGTTTTGGACCGAATTGAAGTTAAAAATGCAAAGTACATGCACTTAATCAGTTGGTAATGTATTGTAATATTTCAATTTGATATAGTCTAATAGACTAAGGGGGATAACTCTAATAATTGAACACGGTCCAAATAACATTTCACAACTACTGGTACCAATAAAGCTACGTATCTATACATATTTAAATAATAAACTACTAGTATACAAATATTGAAAACCAGTGGGATATGGGGACAGTAGCATCAGAGCTAAATTCCAACACGGAGAAGATCGCGTATACTTTAGGGCCCTCGGGTAAACTTTCTTGGTCGTGTAGCAAAATTTGCATTAAAATGTAAGAAGCATAATATATAACGTTGACTGTAGACTAGTACAAGTACATTGCCTTTAATCTATAAAAAGACGGAGTCTTGCTATTTTATAAACGTGTTTTGCATTCATTTATTGCATCGCGTGTATGCAAGTCACGCTGACGAGCTGCTCAAGTGATGGATGGCGGACTATTAAAAGTAAACTTAGAATATGGCTTTCTGGTGGACGGTACTCTTCCTAATTGTACCAAGGATTACTAATACAGCAGCTGACACTCACGTACATGTACCTTTAGTTGAAATGTAAATATATTCTTTAAAATGTCAGTAAAATAGACATTTTATTCATATAATGTCATTATGGGGGAAACCAGAAATTGTCATATTACCTGAAGACCTGAAGGTTTTCTGACACGTGTGTGGTGATGACATATTCTATACAACTGCTTGTCACCACTCCTAAAGTCGTTAACCGCCCATAAAGGGGAGTAATTGAACCCACGTGCAGTTGCGCCACTAGAGGCGCATGTCTGTCACTGGAGACGTGATGATCTACGACGTGCAAGTGGACGGAAGAACGCGTGATGATCATCTGAAACATTCCTTGACCAGAACCTATCAGATCAAATCCTGTCCTTAAATTCGCATTGATCAGTGCAAACAACTAAAAAAAAATCGAAACCTCCTTTGCTTCGCGATGTTACCCTTGCGCAAGGTACATTTGCCGAAAGCTCCGTGAACGCCTCAGCGGTCCAGGGAAACCATAGTTCCTGTACAACGACACCTGGCGGTGATTAGTAAACCTGTTTGTTTACAGTTAGTCTCCATAGGTGAAGACATCATGGGACACCGGTTAACCTCCGTGTGCTGTTCCAGGTCTAATTGGGCGGGATGAGCGAATTTATTTAGAAGCCATTTGTAGCTATTGGAACTATGTCTGTGATGTTTCGGACACCTGTTCCGGCCGCCATATTGATGAAGCTGATGATAGGTGGCTCTGATGACCATCAAATGGGCGAGGCAGACGACACATGGAATTTCTATCAACGTCCGAGTGCTGGTCGCGAGTACTGACCATTCCGAACAGGAGAGGTGTTTATACATCTGGTTGATCATTGAAACGAGAGATCGTAGATATTCAAAAACAGGTGCTTGAAAAAGTTTGAATTTTCAATCTTTATCATTTCAAGGTGTCGAGAAAACTTCGGGAAACTTGGCATTCATTTTAAATGCATTTTCTCAACATCTATCAAAACGAAGAGCAATATCAACAACAAAAATTGGATTTAATTGATATGTTTATATGACTATTGTATCCATTTAGCGTTGACAATGACAAATGACAATAGTCTTGTAATGACAATGGCGTGTACTGTAGAAGCTGAACTGCACTGTGTAGATTGACGCTTATTAACCGACAATTATGTTCATGCTTGCATGTATTTGTCTTGTTTCAAGCATGCTTCATAAACCGCACATGTACTTTTTTTAAAGTATACTTTCGCATCTTTGCAGACTCCCTGAACATCATTGTTGCAGACATGGGTCAAGCTCTTGATGATCAAGAGCATCTTACATCACGACGTTTCTGACTGCGGGGTGCATTACAATGCCAGTACTCGAACTCGCAATGAATTGTGGGTGTTATACGAGGCATACATCACCCGGTGACATGTACACGGAATTAAAACATTCATCCTTGTTCGTTTTGTACAGAATAGCCGCGTTATTGAAATCATTTAATAGAAGTTTGATTCATCAAATCGAATACATCAATCAGGGTGACTGGGGTGGGACTGGAGGAATGGGGACGCGAAAGCGGCGTCCGATTGTAGTTGACCCCCTAAATAGTCATCTCCAGTGGTCAGTATCGCAAAGATAGCCAGGCGGACATCCTGCGCGGACAAGCCGCACGGTGTAATGATACGGGCACTCGTCAATTCAAGAGGTCATTAATCATACTGATTGATGTTTTCCTTCAAAAATACCGGCCATTTCCCTCTCCCTTTTCACCCTCGCACTGTGGGTCCGGGCTCCCCTTCTCTCACTCTCGCCCGGGGGGTGGGGCGATACTGATTGATGTCCATCGCTAAAACAGAACCCACTGTGTTTGGGTATCCCAATAACCTAGCCTTTACTTCTGTATTTCTCCATCGGGCTAAGAGTAGACTATACACCGCCCCTCCTCCGACCCAGTTAACGCCCTGACGTCACAGTGGTCAGTTTGTCCGAGAAAGCAAAGAGAGATTGATGACAAGCAGTTATAGCGACAGTTGACATAGGTAACGGTAATGCTGATTTATGTGGGGTACAGATGTCCAAGACGTGTACACGTAGCCTGGGGTCACTTTTAAGTGTTTGTCCATTGATAGTAAGACACTAATCACCATAATTGACAGGCGAAATGTGGAAGCTGTTGTACAATTGTATAATGTATGTCAGTACATGAATATTAGTTTCAGATTATATTATGTCTGTCTTTGACGTTTTCCAGTTTTGAAGAATACAGATGTAAGTGCTTCTTCCGACTACCAATACACCTTATTGTTTAGTATTAATTGGCAACTAATAATAATAATAATAATAATATAAATAATAATATAATAAAACTACTACTCAAATGTACAACATAAAATTTAATTCATTCAAACGTGTCACATATAGACGACTACTACTACTACTACTACTACTACTACTACTACTACTACTACATATTCATATTCATTTCCACCTAAGCTTAGACTGGTAGTACGACATATAATACACTTGTTATACAGTAGTTTGATACTTTGCATTTAGTTTACCAGCGTATTCATCTAAAACCTTTCGTTTGCTCTCATGTCGATATACATTCAAGATTCAATCACATCACATCTTTCTCGTTTTATATATTGTAATATTTCAATCTTGAACATTCATGTATGTCTGATTCACTGTCTCGTAAACTCATGTTTCTTCATTAATGGCTCAATGTAATCTTCGTATTGGTTCTTTTTTTTTTTTAATAGAGACAATTGCGTAGGTCTCTTAAAGCCAGATTCCCTTGGGATATACATCTTTAGATCATTTTATTGCTTTAAACAATCATCATTATTCGAAATAAACAAGGAAGCGATATACCATTTAAATGGTTTAATCGCTGTGTGCTAGCTTCCCTCGAATACGTTCCCATCCCATTAATATTTCACCCAACATTTTACCAACATTATTGACTGTGCCCTGGGGTGTTCTCTCCTTTGATTTTTTTTTAAAGAAGTATATACGTTGGACCAGTCCCAATTTATTGAACCATAAATTAGCGCTGAAACACTTAGTTATTTGCACTGTCCCGTTCCTAGTCTATATTCCCATGCGCTGTGCTCTAAATTTACCCTGTGGCACTTTTGTAACAAAGGCACTTTGTGAGTTCATATTCATGTAATCCCCTAATTAATGGCAATAAGACACGTCCAGAATAACATTACGTCACTTGTAGTAATTCGCTGACATCCTCTTACGCTAATGGATTACCTCTTTAAATTGTATAACATTTTGTAAATGTGCAGTTTTACAGGATTTTAATAAATAAATAAAAATTATATGTGGTGTCATAGAACGTTGCCATGCTCAGTGGAAAGTGAGATGACAACGTGTGACGAAAGGGGATAAGGTGAGACGGAATGGCATCAATTGGATTGCGATGGGATGGCATGGGATGAGATAGGACAGCATAGGGAGAATTGGGATGTTGTGGAATTGGACGAGACAGAACTGAATGGGGCAGCATAGGAGATGTGAACTGGACGTGAAATGAGATGGACCATACACAGGACCTGGTCTAGATGGAATATGACGGAATTGTGTGACGGAATTGTGTGACATGGGATAGGACGAAATCTGATATAATACAATATAATTATGTAATAGGATAGGATATTATGTAATGAGGCAATAGGCCCTTATGTAATGAATATAATGTAAATTAATTTAATGCAATGTAATGGGATAGGATGGTATTATATTTGATGGGATGGGAAGGAATGACGTGGAATGGGTGGGTGTTGTTTGGCTTGTGCTAGGCCAAAATAATCTTGGCTTTAGATTTATGCGGCAATCATTAGTTGAGTTATGAGACAGAATACGGTCTTGTCATCATTTGCGCTGAGATTGTAGAACAAACACAACAAGATTTCAATAAGATGTCAAGCAAATTAATCAGTAATATTCATGAATGAACTTATCAGGCTACCCATAAAATTCGTGATTGATGACAATAATACTACACCCCTATAGACACGGGTAATCCCTCTAGGCTCGGTTTACTAAAAGGGGTGTTGAGAAATGAGGGATAGAGGGCGCCACAGGAAGCGCAAGGATTTAGTTAAACCTTATCACAACCCAAACTTGACATCGGATCATGATCAATACTCATCAATATTGATGATCCGAAATTATCAGAACGTGCTCACGAGGGTACTAATAAATTCAAATAATAATTCATTGGGTGATAACAAAAGCCGGACTTTTGAACTATTTTGCTGACCAGAAGTGGATACATTAAACCAATAATGGGGATGCATGATCACATTAGCAATTTCTACTACAGCTCTGCAACATTCACCGCTACGGATGTTGCGGGTTTCTTTCCACATGCCCTAAATCACAAGCCGTGATATGTCAAAGAATCTTGAAATCGGCTCTAAACGTAAATTTAAAAAAAAGAAGATAATAATAAAAACTGACAATATTCAGTCTGTAAAATCTTACTCTTAAAATACCATTTTAAAGACAATGATGCAATATTAATTAATTAATGCTAATTGAACCTTTTCTTATGTGACTATTGAACGTTACAGTGAAAGCTAGCGTGACTGCTCACGCACACTGTCTCATCTATCAATACTGGCTATAGACAATAAACTCTAGCAGCAGCCATTTTAGGGTGTAAGGTTGGTTGTCATGTCAGGAATAGGACAATAATATCTTACTGCAAACACATGATCTTCCACAATTGTTAATTACAGTATCTTGGCTGTATCTTGCATAAACATACAGTCTAGATACCATCCATAGATCTACCGACAACACGACAAGAGGTTTTGTTCAAAAGTGTAAATCGTTTCACATCGCTCTGGGAAACGAAAAAAGAAGAATTCCCCCCTCTCGGATATCCAAATGTCGTGTTTAGACAAGGGCACGAAGGAGAAGAATCACGTAAGATAAATAATGACGAAAATCAAACTAAAGTAGAATTCTGTTTTTAACCATATCATTTTTCATTGATAAAAATCAGAATCTCGAGATCTATTATGAGCCAAAACCTGCCGAGTGTATTTGCGTCAAATATTATCACGAGCGGCGGTATGTAAAGGATCTGGTTGGCTCGAATCACGAGATATTTATTTACTGGAATATGTTTATTAAGTCGTGTGTTTGTGTGTTTAACTGTGCTCTGAATCCCGGAGCGTGTCATAAATCTAACGATGAACAATATTCGCATTCATAACGGGGCAAGACAGGTGTTGGTTGCTAATAGATAAATATGAACATCACTCGAACTTCACATCCTCTCATCTTTCGTATATCTAAGAATTCATTGCCTCGTGAGCGTGGGTAACTAATAGCAGCATATCTCTGAGTTGACGACCGTGAATACATTGAAAATATATTTTCATAAGATATACAAGAAGAACCAAAATAATATAAAAGGTCCTTTTTATATTATTTTTAATGGTTTTTGTGGACATAATGTTATATATCTGCGATAATAGTGTATAAATATCGTTAGTCTTTGTCAAAGACATTGAAGGTAATATTATATGTTTATTTCTTCTTCTTTTTCGATTTTAAAACTCATTTTATTTACAAGAATATATTAACAAAATAAAAACCGAAAAACAAGTATCTAACGTCTTGACAAGGATTAATGACCAAGTGCTTTCTAACATCAGTCTTGTTGCCTCGGGGGCCTGTTTCCTCTGTCGCCTGTTACACCGAACACTTGTAGCTACAATTGATTGTAAGCCAAATCTTCGGAACCCACTACAAACGTAAATCTGGTTGCATGAACCACTTTTATCGCTACAATAGTTTTAGCTAACCATATTCTCAAATATTGTAGTCGATAAAAGTGTTTCATGCAATGGACTTACACTTGTAGCGGGTTTACCAAAGTTTGACTTACAACTGTTCTGTGCAACGGGCCCCCAGAACAGTTGTAGCAATACAACTGATTGTAAGTAAACTTTTCGGAACCCGTTACAAATGTTAAGTCTGGTTGCATGAACCACTTCTAACGTTACAATAGTTCAGCGGGTTCTGAAATTTTGACTACCATTAATTGTACATACAGCGGGCCCCTGTATTTCTTCCGCACTGTTTTCTTGACGCAGTTAACATATATTTGTGATATGTTTGCAAACGTCGAAGGCAGAGAGACACGTATACATACTAAGGCAGCACTAGTAGTCTTACTATTTACATCCTCAAACACTTTACATCAAAGATATCAAAAGGCTTCTCCTTTAAGTATCACCATATATAATTAACAGCAACTCTAATCGATGTTTAATTAAACTACACAGCTGTTTTGATGTTCAAACGCTAAAGATCAAGCAGTGTTATCTCTCTGCTATCACTTTATATATAATTAAAATATACTCTTGATGAATAAAATGCTTTAATATTATCTCAAGCATTTGAGTCCATTTTTCTATTCGCTTTAAATTTTATGTGTAAAGTTCACATACGGATAAGAAATCAGCCAATATGCAAGGAAAGTTTCAAATTGCATGTTTCCATATAATACCCCAAACTTACATGTGCAGTTCTACATTGTATTACAATTTAATTCGAGTACTTTGTTACGTATATTGTATGTCCCGTGGGCCTGTGGCCTTTGACTGAATAAATAAACTCATTCAAATGTACAACATAAAATTTAATTCATTCAAACGTGTCACATATAGACTTGTTTTCTTATCTTAATACATGTATAGGAATATAGAACTTGTACCCGGTTCAACTTAACATTACTGACAACGTCTGCCTATCAACTAGTTTGACGTGCACGTAACGTGGAATTGACTACAATGCTATGGAATATAACAATTCATAACGGGTAATCTCACGACCCCTGTGTGCATAAACAGGTAATATGCATTTCATAAACCTGTCCAGTTGATATGAGCTAGTTTATAGCCTAGTTAGCTACCGTTACTTAATTGCTTTGCAGCAGGTGTGCAAATAGCCGAATATCAAAGATAGGATAATATATAACCCTATAGGGACTCGTCACCTGACGGAGTGCTGGATTTATCGTTGTATCCACACAATAAATCAATGTCTTAGTGCTGTTATGTATAATTTATTAATATAACTTTGGCGCATATTACGGATTATGTTCATGAATATTATGTAGGGTATACCTAATGTGTAATATTTAGAATTTCATATACGATATTAAACAGTTGGTATTATGACTTGGTATTGATACTTCATAGAACATTAATTATTATATGATAATTCAGTCACCGTTTCAATAACATTATTCATGTTGATGCTTGACATGTTACATTTAAACACACACACACACACACACACACACACACACACACACACACACACACACACACACACACACACACACACAC
>JAUTBT010084267.1:0-12435 GCA_032361225.1 Lepetodrilus schrolli | reverse complement strand
TGGTACTGACAAGACCAAGGATGATAACTGCATTGCCACTCTACAGACATCGCATCCTATCAATATCGCGTCAGAATTCACAAACATTGATGCCGGTCTCCCAGGATCATTGCGCTACAACCCGCAGTCATGTAAAACACTACACACAGTCATGTAAATAGTGTTAATGAGGTTAAAATTCAACAGTAAATGTCTGAATTTTCTATGTATGTTTACAATGTTTACAGAACAGCCCGACTAGATTCAGAATTTAATACCTCTCACAACTTTGCTGCAATGATGCTAGATAAAATGGCAAAGTATATATTGAAGAATGATAATTTTTAATAATCATAGAATTTGAAAGATATGTTAAATGAATGAATGAATGAATTAGTGCTTTATGTCGCAGCGAGGATATTTCACCCATACGCAACGGCGAAAGATATGTTAAAAGAAGCAAGCATGATTATGTGATAAATATTTAAGTGCATAGATATTTTTTACTGGTAAAGTGCATTCAGTTTTGTCATGTGGGCGTGCATTCTTGACAGAATCCATCAGTATTAATCAAACAGTATTATGGTTGTTGCATGTAGAAAAGAACTAGCACACAGCAATGTAATCTTGATATTCAATTCAACATTACGAAGAAATAACACAAAACAGAATAGTATCCATTCAATATAAGCATTCCTATCTAACAGTACAGAAAGGACAACCAAAATAGAAAGGACAAACAAAACAAATCCTCTCTCTTGCTCTCTCTCTTGCGCACGCACGCACGCACGCACGCACGCACGCACACACACACAATTAACATAAATTAATAGTAATAACGGAAAGGGCATCTGGTGAGTTGCTTAAAAATGACACTCGGATCATCGTGATGCCACAAATAGCCATTGTATAGAGACAAGTCGAGAAACCAATTTACTCTACCAGTGGATCCAATCGTGTGGGAGCAAACAGAAATAGCCCTACAGAAATAACTTCGTAATAGCTCTCTTGAGTCTCTCATTCTGCTCCTGATCAATAGCATTGTGTGGTGTGGTGTGGTGTGGTGTGTGTGGTGGTGTGTGTGGTGTGTTGTGTGCGTGTGTGTGCACAGTCGATTTTGCATCCATTTGATAATTAAATTGCCGATTATTAATTACAATACAATGTAATTCAAGACATGTCTATCTATACACCTGTAGGTTTCCATGTCAGTGTAAACAAGAACGTAGTTCAGTTGTTGAAGAACTTTGGAAAGTTTCTGTTTAATTTGATACCTAGATCTGGAGAAAAATATACAGATTTTGAATAAAACTGCAAGAAACCCTCCATGCACTATCATCAAAAGATATGTGTACAGAATATGCAATGTGAAGTAGAATTTTATATGGGAGGGAGGAGGAATACATCTAATTTTTATTATACAATAACAAGAGAAGGCAGAAGTGTGTGCTGCTGCTGTTAAAAAAAAGAAGAGTTTACACAAACTAGAAAGGACGTCTCTTGGCCTCATCTATTTATGGCTAAGTGACTGGACTCCACTTTGATGCATTGTGTGTCTGAGACTGTCTGGAAACTTTGAATTCTATTTTAAGGGCTAAAATTCCAGAGTTTGTTCACTTCAATTAAGGACATTAATGAGACTTGACAGGCGATATATTGTTAGAATTGACACCCACTTGAAATTAACATAGCCTTTCCTTGAGATGTATTTCTCACTAGTTAACTGGACCTTGCTACTAACTGCCTGAGCCTTGCAGTGTCTGTGTTTTCAAGACAAAATAAGGATCCAAATATTATTGTGGGTTTTTTTCTGGGATATGTGCAAATTAAAATGATCGTTTCAGAAAAGAAAAAAATACAAATTTAATCTGTTACTGCATGCTTAAAAGCTATTGTTAACATGATCGTAAATGGTTTGGGTGATTTTAACATTCTATAAGTACAAATTGTAAATAAAATAACAATTGTCACAGCATGGACCAAACAAATTTGGACACAATGTTTTCAAAGCCTCATTGGTGTCAGTGGTAAGACCAAAGAATCATGACTCACGTTCCATAATGTCAAACACTTCCTTATTGCCTACACAGTACGTATTTATTAAGAACAAGTGTAGGCTATTTTCTGATACATTCAAACACTTAGGCAAAAGCTGTAGGAGTATTGATCAAATAGTGCAAAAGTGTATTGATCTGTCACCGAGCTAAACCTATAAATTAAATAAATATTTTTTTAAGTGTATTTTGGTCAATTTCAGTTAAAGGCTGATTACTATAAGACAGGGGAGGGGGAAGCATATCATGGACCCCAAAGTCAGTATTATATCAAGGGCTCACTGGATATTAATATTCTTTAATGCTCAGGATCGAAAAAGAGGATCATATACTTTCAATGTCTGTATCTGCAACATTAAACTATGAAAGTATTCACATGTCAAGGCTTATATTACAATGTGGTAATGTCAAAATGCCAATGCATATTTGTAGCATTAATTATTGGTATCCAAAATTGTTCAACTTTATAGACTGAAGATGAATGGCCAGAAACCACAGCAAACCAATTTATAAGAAGAATGAGTCCAATATGGAAAGAAACCAACGTTTAAAATGAAATTCCAACACCTCACGAGAGCCAGATGAAACTACTCAAAACTTTCCACAAGGGGAAGAAAGTGTAATAAACACCAAAGGTGATTTTGCACAGCATTAAGAAACTGTAATATATGCCATTCTTAATTTTTCACAAGGCTCTAGAATAAGAATGCTATTCTTGAATTCTACAGAAGCAATTAAGCCAATTTTCTATTGGATTTGATGGGTCCATGACTAAAACTGACCAAAAAAAACACTACAACACACCAACACCAAGAAACTACTGGATCTATCATACTAAATCGAGAGGAAGAATGTGGACCCTATTGGATCTGTATAACAGTATATAGACAGAGATAATGTGGATCCATTGGATCTATATACTACTTGAAAGACAGTGATAATGTGGACCCATTGGATCTATATAATACTTCGAAGACAGCGAAAATGTGGACCCATTGGATCTATATAATAATGAATAGACATTGAGAAAGTGGACCCATTGAATCTATATAATACTGAACAGATTGGGAAAATGCGGACCAATCGGACATAAATAATACTGGATTGGAGAGACAGGAGGAATATGGACCTTTGGGACGTATATTACATGGACAGACAGGGGAGAATGCGGATATATTGGACAGACAGGAGACACATCACAGAGATAGAGGGAATGTGGAAAGACAGACAGATAGACATACAAACAGACAGACAGACAGACAGACAGACAGGCAGGTAGAATCTGGACCCACCTGCAGTAGTCTGAGCTGATTCTGATGCTCCTGTTCCAAGTGCAGTTTCTGTAGCTGTAACAACCAATAACCAGATAATGATGCACAAAGAAAGAAACAGATATGAAATTGTTTGCACATTATAGTTAATGCACAAATAATAACAGAAAAAATACATTATCAGACAAAAACCATAAGGATAATTTTAATTTCATATATTTGATGTAACATCAACATGGTCAATAAGAGAGTTTCCGAATATCCTGCTGGGTTCTCGAATATCCTGCTGGGTTCTCAGAGAAAATATATGCAGTAAATTTCAAAGTTATGTAATAATTGCTCTCAAGCTCCTGCAGAGACAGAAATAATATAACATGAGCAGAAAGTGCTCATCACTCAGGAAGTTTGCATACAACATGCAGAATAAGTGATTCACCTTTCCCCAAGAGACAATGACTACCAGCTGCTGAGTTGGGGGTTGCATGTACTTTTGTCTCCGTAACCCAAACCCAAAGTGATAGCTGAACACTACGAAGACATTGTACAGACCGCAATCATTTAAACTCACAGCTTATGTATTTGTAGTCACATCCATGCCAGAATACAACATGGGCTTCAGTATATATATATATGATTTTTGTTTTTGTTTTATATAAATTTTGATTTCTTTTTGGGTTGCTTTAATTAATAATACATTACATACTTTGTTGATATTTTTTCTTAATGATGGATGTGCATTTGTATTGACTTATAGTGTAGTAGTTCAGACATACTTGAACCCTGGCAGCCTGTAGTAGGCCATCTATGACTAATGTTACAGAAACTGACTGCTAAAATTAGATACGGATAAATACAGGTGACATCATCTCTGTGAGGATCAGAATTAATTTCTCTTGACACGAAAGCACCTTGGCCGTTCACAGCACTAATGGCTTCCACACTACTTGCAGTTCCAGCAACAAGCAAAAGTACGCTTTGGAAATCACCCCTTGAATAAACGAGTATTCCCAGTTCACCGATGTGTTCCATGCTATCTACTGCCCAAGCAATACATTACATTCACAGGCAGAAGATACCCATGCACAACCCAAAAATTTGGCAGAGTGTTTCAGAATGAAACATGATCTCTTCAACATCTGCTGATAAAACTTTGAAGTTTCTCCCTCCCTGCTGTCTCGTCCTTGAGTTGTATCTCTCAAAGTTAGACTGACATTTTTCTCAACCATCATGGAAGAGCTCACTGCAGAAGAGCGGCTTTCAAGATTATTTTGCTGGTATCAAAGCTTGTCAGTTTACAGCAGGATCCTACGGAAATATCTATCTCATATTATATACTCAACAAAATAAATTAAAGAACAGTAGATATTTTGTAGGGAACCTTTCTACCAAATTTGGAACTTGGCTTGAGGAACCTGGTGCCATTCTTCTTCATTGATATGCATCAGCAAGTTCTTAAAGAGTACTTGGATCCTAAAGACGTTTGGAAATGTTACATTGTCAAAATGCTACTAAGCTAAATGTATATGGCTCCTGGTACTTAATTATTTTTGTTGAGTAATATATATAGCTGTATTTGAAAATGATTCATCTATAGATACAACTGTACTGTTCTTGAAAGAAGGAATTTGTATACAAGGACATATATTTCAGATGACAGATATATATATTTCAGATGACACATGGTTGTCTGTGACAAGAATTGGGTTTATAGTCCAATGCACTAGCAACATAGGCACTAGCAGTCTTGTACTTTTAACCTTCTCCATGCTGAAGGCAACCGGAGATGCCCTAAAGAGCAGTGACTGTGCCTAATCCAGCAGGGAGAGGGCTAAGAAAGGAGCTCATATGGGGAGAGATGTGTGTGTATTTGACTGTAAATATTCTACTGATAAACTAACATCTGTACATAGGCATCTGAGTAATACCTGATGGGAACATTTGACTGAGAACACTATGAAACATTTGACTGATAACACTATTGGGGACATTTGACTGGGAACACTACGAAACATTTTACTGAGAACACTATTGGGGACATTTGACTGAGAACACTACGAAACATTTTACTGAGAACACTATTGGGGACATTTGACTGGGAACACCTGATGAAAACACTATACTGAGAACACTACTGGAAACACCTGACTACATAAAACACCCAATGGAACGCTTGACCGAGACCATTACCGAGACCATTACCGAGAACACCTGCATTGAAACACCTCTGAGAACACCACCAGGAATTCTCAACTGAACACCTACCTGAATGAGTACTGAACACAACTGGGAAACACGCAACTTGGAACATATAACAAGGAACAATTCAATAAGGAACACTTGAGTAGGAAACTCCCAAGTTCTATTATTATTATTATTATTATTATTATTATTATTATTATTATTGTTGTTATTATTATTAATATTGTTATTATTATTATTATCATTATTATATCCTAGTAAAGTAAATGCCAAAGAAACAAAAAGCATCCTAGAACAAATCGAGCGAACAATGAATATTTGACAAAACTTGTAACATCTGACATTATTGGGGAACCCTCGGACAGCTTCCCCCGCAGTGGAATTAGCTGTGAACTTAGGCAGGATTTAGGACTATCACAACATTTCTGATTCCACAGACACAGGTGGAGCCCAGTTTTGAATCTCACATTTACCAAAGGCTTTACTTGAAAGGTCATTTCAATCACTGCACAGAGGTATTGATCCCACTTTCCAATTGTAAATTAAACTGAGTAATCCATTCCACCTTCCAAACTTCCGTCGTGTTATGTGTGTAACTACCCACATGCACACAGACACGCACACAGACACGAGTTCGTGTGTGGTGGGTGGGTGGATGAGATGGGAGTCCTTTAAACAAAAACACCATCAAGGCCATGTATGCTTTCTTTTGTGGAGACATTTCTACCACTGTTGTGTGGAGGGTATTTCTAATGAAGGACGTACTGTTACTTTGTAGTCTCTGTTGCATACATAAGGGTTGAACTCGGACATCCACACATAAATGTGTAGTGGAGATACCAGGAAGTGAACACGCTCATCAATAAGGGACAAATGTGGGTGAAACATTAACTTGCCATTCTAAACTTTTTTTCCATTAAAACTTACGGAATCTTGTTTAGAGTCCAGGGATTATTGTGGGCTCGTTTTTGTCTCTAGATCATAGATTTACGTGTTCAAATCAATATTGATGCATCGGGGGCGGTTGTAACCAATTGGGTTTCAATGACATCACAGTGCTCACATAAAGTACAAATATTTTCCAAATGGAATACAGTACAAATATTAAGCTCCCTTGGAGTGAGTCAGTGAATTATTGTTTTACGTCACCGCGGGAATCTGTCACCCATACGCAACGAAGCTTCCCTGGAATGCACTGATCAATAAAACCAGTATGCATATCTCATTATTTATCCCATCCACATTTTCAATGAAATGACCCAAATCAATTATATTCACTTAAAAAGAACACGAATTCCTCAAAATAAAAATAGGGACATAATACAGAATGGCAGCCAGTTATAAAATGCAGAACTGCACATTATCACGTCCAAATCACATCGAAAACAAAATTCAACATGAATTTGACAAATCTAGGTTCTGCAAACCTACAGGCTAGCACGAGTGAATTAAGTAATTAGTTTTGAACGCATGCCCTACTTGAAAGCAGCACACTATGCAAATACATGTGCAGATAATCCAGATTATTGAAGATCCATGACATTTTGTCTTTTTCTTTGTCTTTCTGAAATTTGTATTTATATATTTCTCTTCAAAATTATTTCGATAATATAACAAACAGCTTTTCCATGTATGGCAGCAGAAAACCTGCAACACATACTGCAGCGAGGATCACAGTATATATTCAGGTACTGGTTGGCACTGATGCAGCAACTGCATAGTACAGACAGCAGATCCCATCTCGATCGCATTGTACCGTTAAATGACTGGAATTCGGGACCTTCTGCCTCTGAAGTCCAATAATCTTTCAACCCACCATAATTTTCCCACAGGGATTCATAAAACCTAGTATCATTTCTACATCTACAACTCTAATGAAAACACTCCAGAAACCTTCAGTGAAAGCCTTGCAAACGAGGGCTTTCATGTACTAAACAGCACAACTCTACCCTAACCTTAATTCCAGCCTTTGCTAATAGACTACGCCGTTGCCAGGTTGAAGAAATTTTTAGTTGTTACGTACAGTAGAGCCAATTTAATTTTTTTTTACTGAATTTGTACTGTATGTCCCAGCGGGAATATTTCAACCATACGCAACGACTGAGAGCCAAGGATGCCAGGTCCCCAACCTACAGCTGCTCACCTTGATGTGTTCGTGCAGCTGTTTCTCGTGCTCGTGCTCCAGCTGCTGCCGCTGGTGTTCGTACTGCTGTAGCAGATACTGCTGCTGCATCTGCTGCTGCTGCTTCATGGAGGCAATCTCACGCTGCAGATGCGGGTCCTGTTGGAACATCTCTGGAGGTACAGGACGGAACGGTCTCCGACTTGCTTCTGGGGATGCCAGGGGAGAGTTGTGGGTCAGATCTGGAACAGAGACAGACATTGTTGTCTAGAGCTTGTCTGGAAAACGGTCAAAAGTGTCTTAGGAATTGTGTGTTAAGATAGTGTCTGGAAATACAAAAGATGATAGTGTCTCGGTATTATTGTCTGAAAATGTCTCTTGATTTCATCTGGAAAAAAAAAGAACTTAAAGTGTCTAAAAATCTTGTATGCAAAGGAGGAATGGTCCTAGATATTAACTGCAAAGGAGAATGTTGTCCTATATTTTAACTGCAAAGGAGAACGTTGGCTATAGCTTACGAATCACAACTGACAATAGTCCCAGTGGCAGGAACCCTAGGTGTGTGCAGTTATTATTATACAACTAAATCCCCCATCAGGAAGCAAACCTGGTACTATAGTCATGTCTTCCCAAGACAAAATGCCCAATGACATAGACATCCAGAATACTATGTGGATTACTTGGGCTTTTACTGTCATTACAGGGACAAGCGAACCAAAATATTTCACTACCTTTAGTTCACATGCACTGGCCTTTTGGTCTTGGGGGGGGGGGTGTTACAATACAATACGTTACCATCCACTTGCTCCTCACACCAAACAAACCATAAGGAAAACAAATAACACATTCCCTCCCCTTTTGTCCCGTTTGTTAACAACTAGTAATTTCCCTAACAAGGCAAGCAACATCCAATAATTAAGGAATAAATGATTAGCTTCATGAATTCTAACGACTCAACATTCATTCCTTATGACGGTTATTAAAAACAACAGGCAATAAGTTTGGATAAAGAGAAATTAATGTTATAATAAGAACTATATCAGTGCACGTAACTATGCAGTAACTAGGTAGTTAAGTGACGAGACGTGAAGAACAATGATATGATGATGGAAGAACAATCAACGATTGTCATGAATGCTAATGACTTTGATGCTCATGGGGTTATGAAAGATAATGACTTCTATGACGGTCATCGGAGGACACGTCAATGATTCTGTCATTACTTATTGAATATAGTCCTTATTCCATGGCCAGGTCCAATGACGGATTGCGCAATGGAGAACAGCAAACTAAACAAAGAACTCAAAATCTCTGAACAGTAATAATATTTCCCATGCTGTTGATGTCAAAACATTTTTCAAATCAAATTACAATTCAATTCTTCAAAATCAGCCAACCTAACATTCACAAATCTACTGCGATTATACCTGAATTAAAGTCTTACTCATAATGCAACAGATTGTTGCTCATTCATTCCATAAATATATTACAAGTATCCTACAAGAATACTACAAGTATCCTACAAGAATACTACAAGTATCCTACAAGAATACTACAAGTATCCTACAAGAATACTACAAGTGCAAGCACTATTGTCCTATATGTCCTAGTAATCAGATTATGAATATACAGTAGCCAGGACAATTATGGAATACAAATTTTTAACTTTTCTAAGTCTAAGCCCATGTATAGATATTCAAATATATAATTGACATGGCCTTATTTGCTATTTGACACACATTTGAGCCATGTTCTGACTTGATAACAAGGTCAAAGGTCAATCTGATGACGTCAAAGACATCAAGCCTTGCATTCAATGAGAGACTCGAGCAAGCATGAGTTTTTTTTATTATTATCGTTTTCAGTGCAGTAAAAACAAATTCACTATCATATCAGGAAACTCAATATCTTCCCAACACAGATTAATTTATCGCATTCTTGAGAAGCCAAAAAAAAGTGATTTTGTAGATGGAGGATCTCTATTTAGGTCATGATGATTAAACAAATGAATCAAATTAAATACAGAATAATATTAATTTGTGTGATTAACTAGTTTGACATAATTTTTAAATGATACCAAATGAAGTTGTGAACAAGTGGCATTCCTACTGAAACCACTCTGAGCATCATTGGTTCCCACCAGCAGGGATAGTTTATGTTAATGAATTGAATCTTTGAACTTCAAATTTTATGCCAGAAACTAATATGTAAGTATTTCCTGCAGGAAAAAAAAATGACTACAACTGGCTTTCTTTGTTATCAAAGTTGATATTTCTAGAATCACGGCTACTTACAAACCTCCCCCACCCCCACCCACAAAGTCGTCCGTCATGCACCATAAACAAAGTGCCCTGCATTAAGAATACATAAACCTATATCAGTACCTGGTAACACCAGCCACAGTAGACATATCAATAAATTATAATTAGACATATCAATAAATTATAATTAGCACCTGCAAAATGCAAACTTTGAAAATACATATCTTTCAATGTTGATCTAGATGTGTTAGAGCATGCATCTGCCTGACGTATTATTTCTACTGTTCAAAATAGGTATGGAATATTAAAAAATAAATAATAAATGACGTCCATAAATAATTCCATTATGTCCTCTTCTAGTTCTGCGTTGAAATATGACGACATATTGTGCACATATTTCGACTTTTGCTTTTCTTCATTCATGTTATATTTATTTTGATGAGCACTACACGTTAAATGGATGATCATCAACGATCTCAATCAGTCTACAATAAATTATACAGCTATAGATACCTGGCCCAGAGATTACAAAACCGTTTTTTAGTAGGATTTCATGCTCAAAACAAATCCCCATGTAAAATTTGAGCGTAAGCATCAAAGTTCAGAGTTCAGAGATTTATTCTCTTTTCACCAAGAGTACAATACTAATACAAACACACAAAAATCTACCTTAATATAAAACCCCAATTAACCAATATTGAAATTTAATATCTGCTTAGTTGACTGCTATCCAAAATAAGCATAGTTATGTCCGAGTCAACTTGCAGCACAATATGCACAGAAATGTGTCTGTCAGATGTGACATCTATAGCAGACTAATTAGTGGAAATGTCATAATCATGTGTGATATTCGTATTTTTAGGACCAATTGTGTGATATTGGTATATTTAGGACCTCTCTTTCTTGGCACAAGGACAGAGGTAGCGACAGCCATACAGACAGACACGCACATGTGGCAGTGACATAAAGAGACAGGCAGACAGATAAAAAGACTGTCTGATAAGGAAGTTTTAAAAACAAGTTTTGTGACATTGTGGTAAATGTTAATTCTGATCTCGACATGCATGCATGCATACAAGTTTACACACCCACACACACACACACACACACACACAACACACACACACACACAACACACACACACACACACACACAGAGATAAACACACACACACATCAAAACACATACAGAGCTTCTCAAATCTGAGGCGACAAGTGTCACAGCCGTGACATGATCTGAGTCGCACATTAAAGTGCTTTAGATCTGCCGTTCCATTTGTCTTCCTATGGCAGGACCTGTCAAGCCATGATACAAAATCAAACACACTATCCAAGCCTTAGGCCAGCAGAGAAGAATGCACGTAAACAATTTATGTATCTACTACATAGGCCCAATACACGCTGGTCCACTCCGTTTACTGTCCCCAGACCATATATCTGCAAAATTAATGTCACCGTATAATTCACCGTACAATTTCACCATAATTTATTGGACAAAAGAAGTATCTATATTCGACAGCAAAAAGTGGGGATGTTACTCGAGAAATTGGTAACGGTGTCTTTAAAAGACAGTTGTCACTATTATATGTGTTAACTTCACAGCTATGCGAGTCATTTAGCAGTACTAATCCTAGGCTAGTACTATCACTCAATGTCAAAACGGTCTGCTAGTCTCAATACATCTTGGTACAGCACACCTGCCTGGCTAATTTTGTCTGCGTGTATATTTAAATTCGCTTCATTCCGCATAAACTAATGGTACATAGTTTGAAAAGGTCAACAACAAGCTCTCTCCTTCAATTCCCATGCTTTGGCATAGATCCGAGAACGATCTAAAATTAGTCTATGTTCCAGACCTTGTTCTCACCCAAATGCTCCTGTCTGTCATGATTAGTTAAGCAAGTCTATATTTCTGGGGAATAAAGGATGTGTCAGTGGCTCCTTTCACATTAATATAACAGCAATCAGTAGGAATGATATATTAATAGTAATAATAATAATAATAATTCCATGGTATAGTTTGGGATTAAACAGTGCAACCCGTAAAGTATTTGCAATTAGTGCAAACCTGGGGGAAATCATTTGTTTTATTAAGATTATCATAAACCTGTCTATTGCCATTACTAATTGCAAATACTTTACGAGTTGCACTGTTTAATCCTGTGGCAAACTATACTTAACACTAATATTAACTGGAAAAGTGTTCTAACACAATATAGAACTTGTACTAAAGATACTAAATTTTAGATTTCCAATACATAATTTTGAATACAATAATTTTCACCAAGAAAATACCTATCTTATATGAATCTGGTTGATAATAATTTATGCTCTTTTTGTGAAGTTGAAATTGAAAGTAAACTGTATTTATGTCAAAAACTTCTGGACTAGTTCACACTCATTTAAACCTTAATGTCCCGAAACAAATTCTATTTAATCAGTATTCTATCCTTTTTGGCTTCCCTTTGGGTCTTACCTTTTCTAATCATATTACAATAGCAGCAAAAAGATACATTTATGTAACAAGTCTAAACTCAAAACAACTTTCAC